>PJEM01018568.1:0-18168 GCA_004023845.1 Helogale parvula | reverse complement strand
TTATTTTTGAGAGAGAGATAGCACAAGTGGGGGAGGGGCAGAGATGGGGAGAGACAGAGGACCCGAAGCAGGCTCTGAGCTGTCAGCACACAGCTCGACACGGGACTTGAACCCACAAACCGCGAGACCATGACCTGAGCCGAAGTCAGACGCCTCAATGGCTAAGCCACCCAGGTGCCCCATAAAAATTTTACTTATTTTTTAAAGTAAGCTCTACGCCCAACGTGGGGCTTGAACTCACGACCCTGAGATCAAGAGTTGAATGCTCTACCAACTGAGCCAGTCAGGAGCCCCATTCTTTTTTTTTTTTTTTAATGTTTATATTTTGAGAGAGCGAGCGGGCGAGTGAGCGAGCATGAACCAGGGAGGGGCAGAGGGAGAGAGAGAGGGAGACAGATAATCCAAAGAGGGCTCTGAGCTGTCCGCACAGAGCCTGATTCGGGGCTCGAACTCACCAACAGTGAGATCATGACCTGAGCAGAAGTCAGATGCTTAACTGACTGAGCCACCCAGGCGCCCCTACTCTTTTTTTTAAACAGTTGGCTTGTGTTCAAATCAGTGAAACCCACCCCACCCCCACTTTTTTTTTCCTTTCTTTTTCATTTAGGGACCATTTTTTCTGAACCTAGATTTAAGATTTTCTATTTAGCCATTTATTAGACTGTAGCATCACGACAGACCCTAACACCTGACACTCCCTCCCAGCACTTTTCTCGGCCTTTTATGCTTTTATGCAAATTGCTAAGAAAAAACATGAAAAACGGACACTGTCAAAGCACCTCAGAGGCTGTTCCCAGCGGCATCGTCTGGCATGGGTGTTGGATTTCTCAGCCCTTTTGGCCCTGTGTCTACTTCCTTTTCTTATTCACAAAGACACCAAGAATGACTTTATACAGTGTTTTACATGCTGCTGTATCCACCAGCCCCAGCGCAGGGACTGGAGAGGACACGATGTTATGAAAGGAATTAAGTAGTTCACTTTCTGCATCGCTTTGTGAAATAACCCTTCATCATCTGAAGGTGCAGAAGTTCGACACACACACGCACACATGCATGTACTGATAACACAAATTTTGTTTGCTTGCCTAAGTTTCACACAGCATCCATGTTAAGAGAGAATAAGTATACTGATCTCAATCAGAGATCCAGAAAATATCCACTTTATCTGACCAGGACAGTCTACTACTTGTGGCATTTTAAGGGAGAAATTCAACTTTGGGAAAGAATTTTAAGTATTCTTAGAGGACTTCATTAGGCAAATTCTGGACTGAGGGTTATTTAAAGCAACTCTGCATATTCTAAACATGTAATACGGCCGCTGCGGCTCTACAGAATCTTCCTCAATTCAGTATCAGAGTCGGGGAAGGAGAGGAGTGGCCTGGGTCCGGAAAGTACATCATTTTTTCAACACAAATATCCATTTACTTGTAGGTCCCATGGTGGCAGATGTCCGCATGGGGCAGCGCCGAGGGCATCGATGCCGGGCGGGGAGCTGGGCGGCCACGGTGACAGTTCGGCACGGGGGAGCCAGGTCTTCCTTCCATCTTTGACCCTCAGAGCCGCCCTGTTATCCTGCGTCTACAGGTAAGGACCTGGGCTTCACGGTTAAAGGGCTCCTGCAGGTCACAAAACCGTGTTCGGTGCCAGTCTTCGCCCCCAGCTGTACCCGGCACCGGGGCCCGCGCACACTCGTAGCCCCGAGGTTTGCCTGCGCAGCTCCGTCAAGTGTTTACACAGGTTTCTCCAGATAATTGAAAGGAAAAGGCTGGGCTCTAAAGCAGTAGAAACCACTCAGGGAAATGTCTCACGCCTGTTGCCGGACCCGCACGGTGCTGACGCACTGTCATCTGGGGAGAAACTCTGCCTTTCACCCTAAAACGCACCAGCTTAACAACCGGATCATGTCGGAGCGTAACGACAGTTCTGTGGCCAGCTTTTACCTGGTCTCTACGCTTTTCCCAGGACGCTGGGTTTTCAGGAATGGGCAGAACTCTTTTGGGCACTGGGGACGCTGGGTAATTCCTGTAAGAAACCACTGGGGGTGGGGGGTGGGGGAAGGGGCAGGTCTAACTGGAGGAATCGATGGGCCTCGCGGCGGCTCCCCCTAACCTACTGATCATGGAGGCCGACAGGCGCTGGCGAGGACAGAGCCCGACGTGGGCCTGTGCCGTGCAGGGAAGGCGCATCCCACCGATGCTCAGAGAAGATCCAGGCACGCAGGACTTTAAGTGCCCGGCGATTCTATGTTGTTTGGTCAACCTCAACCTTGTACTTAGGAAGCACTTCCAGATTTCATTTTAAAACTCGACTGTCAGAACGAAAAGAGAAAAGGAATCGACTAATGAGCCTCTATGGTCATTAAAATGAAAAGATTCTTGGGAAACAAATTCATGGAAATACACTTAATAGCTCCTTAAACCGATCACAGCAGCACCTTACAGACCATGAAAACGTAGCCCCCAAGCATCTAAGTCCCCACTGCTGGGCCTTCTCGGGTCTGATCCTAACGAGGGCGGGGAGGAAGCGCTCCGTCTCACACAGCAGCGGTATTTAAGTACGCTACTTTTCTATGTTAGGAAAGCGCAGGCTTTTAAAGACTCTTTAAAGTTCAAGTTGAGTTTCAAGTAATCACTTTGCAGCAGCTCTAGGAGGATGATTGTTCCTCCTGATTAAAAGTGCCTATTTAAAAAAAAAAAGAAGTAAAATGGAAAATAAGCCTTAGAGAATCGTGCTCCTCAAGGCCGCCGGGTGCCGGCTTCCAGGCTGTTGTTAAAGGACAGAATGTGTTGGGCTCTGCGCTGGCACAGGGCCAAGCACAACACCACAGAACGAGGTAGCGGAGAGCACAGTTTTCCCTATAAACACAAAGAACAAGGGAATAAGTGCATGTAGTTCTCATCCAATTAAACGGGAAACGCGGTAAAGCGAGCTACGTAGAGTCATGTTCTTACCAAGTTCACGAGTTTAACCGGAAAAAGTTTTACCCAAAGTTCTAAAGTATGCCTTATTTGTAATTGCTCAGTAGGAACAATAAAAATAAGGTATTTAAAAACCTATGAATTTTACTTAAATGCTAGAAACAAAGGTCTAATAAATGTAATTCACTGACCAGAAAGAAAGATGAGCCTGTGTCTACGTGGGATCAGAATTACCCAAAGTGGCCACATATTTATACGGGTCGTAGGACCGGCCCATCTTCCCCACGTCACTAAGGTCGCGTGTCCGGGCCGCGTGGACTCCCTCCCTCCTCCGGCGTGTAACTTCTCTAACGCGAATCACAGGGACTGAAGAGCTTGCAGCAGCTCTGTTGGGCCCCCAGGACGTCAATATCAAAATTATAATTAGCCCAAATTTCAGCTGAGCAGCAATTTTAAAGTATTAATTTTGATCTCAAAATTAGGAAAAAAAAAAAAGAGAGAAGGCCAGAGTATCTCCCTCTAAATAATTATGCAATCTTTTTTCTAAAAAAATTTTTACGTTTTTAAGTACTTGTTACACCCAACGTGGCGCTGGAACTCATGACCCCGAGACCAAGAGCCACGCGCTCCATCGACTGAGCCAGCCAGGCTGTGGCGCTTATCAGAGACCTGCCGTGACAAGGAAGGGAAGGGCTCTGGGGCCCGATCGCTGAGAGAACTTCGGTGACAGAACTGAACACGAACAAACTTTCCTGAGCTGCATGCATTTGGACGAAAGAACAGGGAACCTTCCCCGAGCTCCTCAGCTGTCACGTAAACGCATCGTAATGGTGAGATGCATTTAAAATAGAATATATTATCACTTCCGAAGAATACAGAGTTTTAGAAGTTCTGCCAGTTGTCTGGCCAACACATAGCAGCAAACGTGACAGTTTAATGCTGCTGACACTCCCCAGGCCGCCGCACGGTTCCACATGCATCTCCAACGTGGCGAGTGGCTCGCTCCTCACCTTTACACCCTGCCTTTCGACCATTTCTGAATTGGCGACAGAATGGGAAAAGATAGTTACAAATGACATATCAGAAAAAGGGCTAGTATCTAAAATCCACAAGGAACTCACCAAACTCCACACCCACAAAACAAATAACCCAGTGAAGAAATGAGCAGAAGACATGAACAGACACTTCTCCAAAGAGGACATCCAGATGGCCTACAGGCACATGAAACGATGCTCAACATCACTCATTATCAGGGAAACACAAATCAAAACCACACTGAGATACCACCTCACGCCAGTCAGAGTGGCTAAATGAACAAATCAAGAGACTATAGATGCTGGCGAGGGTGTGGAGAGACGGGCACCCTCCTACACTGTTGCTGCGAATGTAAACTGGTGCAGCCGCTCTGGAAAACAGTGTGGAGGTTCCTCAAAAAACTATCCATAGAACTCCCCTATGACCCAGCAATAGCACTGCTAGGGATTTACCCAAGAGATACAGAAGTGCTGATGCATAGGAGCACATGTACCCCAATGTTCACAGCAGCAATGTCAACAATAGCCAAAACAAGGAAAGAGGCTCAATGTCCATCACCTGATGAGTGGATCAAGAAGATGTGGTATATATACACAATGGAGTACTACATGGCAATGAGGAAGAATGAAATATGGCCATTTGTAGCCACGTGGATGGACCTCAACGGTGTCATGCTAAGCAAAATAAGTCAGGCAGAGAAGGACAAATACCATATGTTTGCACTCATAGGTCTAACAGGAAAACAGGAGAAACCTAATGGAGGACCAGGGGGAGGGGAAGAGGGAAAGAGAGTTGGGGAGAGAGAGGGATGCAAAACCTGAGAGACTATTGAATACTGAGAACAAACTGAGGGTTGAAGGAGAAGGGGGAGGGGGGAAAGAGGTGGTGGTGATGGAGGAGGGCACTTGTGGGGAAGAGCACTGGGTGTTGTATGGAAACTAATTTGACAATAAACCATTTAAAAAAATGAATAAAATGTTAAAAAAAAAAAGAAAAAGAGTACGTCAGGGGTTTAGGAAGCTAGCAAAATACTTTCTTCTACATTCGAAGACACACTATCTTCTCTCTTACTGCTTACACGTGGTAAGAAAAGAAATAGAAATGAAGTTTCTGCTCTTTAAAAATAAAAAC
This sequence comes from Helogale parvula, assembly GCA_004023845.1. Taxonomy (NCBI): domain Eukaryota; kingdom Metazoa; phylum Chordata; class Mammalia; order Carnivora; family Herpestidae; genus Helogale; species Helogale parvula. The sequence continues at coordinate 13,084 of PJEM01018568.1, read as the reverse complement.
TGCTTCTCTGTCAAACACGCTTAGAACTTCCGTTCTGAGGACTTTAATCCTAAATCTCCTGCAGCTAACTGACAAAGGAAACCAAAGACCTTCCAGCTTATTTTGTTGATTATTTCTGTGTAACTCATTTAAAGGACATGTTTGAGGGCTTAAATTATACCACAAACGATTATTTTAGAGAACTCAAAATAGTCACATGCCTAGAAAATTAAGCGTCAGTCTCAGAGGCTGAATGGTGAAATGACAATATAAAGATGAGCCTTCGGCTCTGGGTCTCTACTTGTATGCGAGGTGGGAAATGAAGCCGCATCTTCTGGGCCTCAGAGACTGCTCTCCGTCCAGTGGGGCCACTGCACCCACCGTGGAGAAGTGAGGATCACAGCAGTATGTTCTGGAAGACACCTGGAGGCACGTGTAAAAAGCCCAACATTAAATGTGACCAGTGGTATTAGGTGTGCGGACTAGAGCAGGGTCTCCCACAGCCCGCAGCACATCTGGAAGCCACAGGACTGTGTGTCCGTGTGTCAGGCACTTTGTGTTTTCTATCTGTACTAGTGTCTCACTCTACGATAGGAGGCCAGCCCATTTGTAAACAAAGCTTCTCGTTTAAAATCCAACAAAATAGGTCGCTTGGAGAGGATTTCCCACGAAGAACATCACTTTGATCACAAGGTACTGTACTCACTGGCCAACCATTTCCTGACCACCTGCTGTGTGCCAAGCACTGGGGTTAGCAGATGCCCAAGACAGGGTCGCTGCCCACAAGGAGTTTCTGACCTAGAGAGAGGGCAGCATGACAGCCCCCAGAAATCCACACAGAATCCTTAGAGGGTGCTCCATAAGCATCTGTTGATGAAACCCAGCAGCTTTTCTGTGCTAATCCGAGTCTCCTCTCTCCCCAGCTTCCCCAGGCTCACAGATGTGAGAGGAGGCCACGGAATGAGAGCAACCTCACCCTTCCCTTCCAACAGGTGCTTTTTAAGGGGGTCCCTGCACATTTTAAATCCACGCAGGGGCACCTGGGTGGCTGTCGGTTGGATGTCTGACTTTGGCTCAGGTCAAGATCTCACGGTTCGTGAGTGTTCGAGCCCTGCGACGGGCTCTCTGCTGTCACTGCGGAGTCTGCTTCTGGTTCTCTGTCCCCCTCCCTCTGTGCCTCTCCCCTGCTCCAGCTCTTGCTCAGAAACAAACATTAAAGAAGAAATAAATCCATGCAAATGCCACCTCATTGTTTCCCCAGATAATCAAATGTCTCTACCCGCCCACAGGAGGTGACCTCCAGAGTCAGAAAGGCCAACAAGAAGGTAATAGAACAGTGTCTTCAGCACTCTTGGGGAACTTTTTGTTCTGATACACGGATGGAGAAATGCACCAAATGGAACCCCAGTGGACCAAGGCAGCTGACGAATTTCCCTAAAAACCTAACTTACTACTGTGAGGATCTGAGGGGACATGACGGCGACAGCCCCATCTTTACCAGGACGACATGAGGAGGTGCTTCCTGCGTATGGCCTAGGGAACCCCCTCCCACCTACGAATCATAAACAGGGCACCCCCGAAGCATCATGAAAGTGGCCGAACCGCTTCGGCACAGAGAGCACACCGTCCACAATCGCCCAAATCTTTTTTGGTTGTTGCGGTTTGAAAATAGCCTACTGTTAGCTACCAATTCCTCACGGCAATGAAATCAAGAACTAATGAGAGAAACCAGGAATTCAAAGATTTCCAAGGCCGAATCTTCAGAGCAATAGCGACTATGCTACTTGGTGAGCACTGTTTTTAGTCCCACCGAAGGGATGCGAACACCAGATAGAACTGACTGCGTACGGACTACAGCTCTATGAACAGTTACACAACTAGTTACTACACAACTAGTTACAACGTGAGTTGAACACAGTAGTGTTAACTGAAGAGCCACAGGCTCAAGGATTTATCCAAAGCACCAGGACAGTAATGAATGTAGTTCGGAACTACAATTTTAAAAGTAAACATATATCAACAGCCTTACCAAGTCACGTAACACGCACGCACTCTCTCCCTCCCTCTCACAGTAGAGAAGCACTATCACACACTCACACAAAACAAAACACAAAAAAAATCAAAAACAACACTTCATTTTAAATTAAACACGTACATCTTTGAAAACTCTATATTTGGAGGTGTTAAACAATCACACAAACAAGCAGCCTCCTTGAGACTGTAGCCTACAAGAGATCCTTAAATATTCACTGACCCTAACCCAAGACAACTTTCCTTCTGTTGGTGGGATAATGAAAATAAATTGCACTTCCCCCAAAGATATTTTGTTTAAAATTTTAAGATCTATCTTCAACTGCCTATCCCAACCTATGCCTGGTAAAAGTGCCTTATGGAAAAAGAAGTATTAAACATTTATCAAGAAAAAGATGTTTCAAGGCATAAGTGGAATGTTAAAACAACCCTGCGTGAAATGAGTTAAAATTTATTTCACAATACTGAAGTCACTGTCATTTACAGACAAGTCGTGATTCATTTTGGAACCTAATAAAATTAAATGCATTCCTACCCTTCAGCAGAGTATTTTTGTATTTATATTTTACATAGGAAAATAACAGTTTGGCACTTAGCAGCTTTTGTTGGTTATTGCATCCCGTATTATGTGGCAAATTTATTTTAAAAAACATTATCTAATTTCTGCAGCTACCATGTCAATGAACTGAATAAAAAACTAAAAAAAAGGACTTTTTATAAAATGAACTGACCAAGTCATGCAGGCACTGATAATATTGCAGTAAACATTGCAACAACCCATTCGCTCCTAAACAACGGACTGTCTCGCTGGAGAGGCCTGGCGCGCACTGGGTGGAATCATAGACTTCGGAGATTAAGAGAGAAGTGCCGACTGTCATGGCTGTCACGGGACACCAGTTACTGCTTTAACTTCCGAAGGCCAAGGTTCTGCTCCGTTCAGGAGATTTTACCAAAGGAAATTCACTTCTTCAGCAATTTGTCTCCTCTAAAGAATGAGTATCTAACTGTAGAAGAAAGTTTGCTTTCTCTGCAGCGGCCACGTAGCTGACTTTGATGAAAAGATACCCCAGGTATCACCGGGGCCGTGCGCAGAGGACAGCCGCCTGCCACACGACTCAAAGGAAAAAGGCCGGCTTTGCTTTAGTATCGAATTCGACTGTGTTACATGACTTTGTGGCCAATATGGCCCCGTGCCTCTGATACAGAAGATACACACCTCACGCCTTCTTTCAGCGGAAGCTTCTGCCGCACACAACGTCCCTCAGACCCCCCACCTTCCCTCAGCAACTTTTACAGCATCGTACGGACTCCTCACAGGTGTGAGGAAAAAAAAATAACCGTGGATAGGAGGTCACCCTCTTTCTGCTCACGGGTGGGGAAACATAAGCGATGCTCCCTATGCATGTTAACAGCGTACAAGCATTCCATCTAGGAAGTTTCTAGAAGAAACTCCTATTCTCAATGTATAACTAAAGGATACATTTATACATTTATTAGTCATTAAGACAAAATACTGCTTCTTACAGCCATTTACTGAGGGGGGAGGGAAACTGTAGAAAAGAATTAAAAATGAAGAGCTCTGTATTAAATTGATTAGAAATCTGATATTGCATAAAATTCAAATTATGACATAATCAAGCACTTTAAAGTCCCTGATTTCACACTAAGGTGGCATAATTTGAATGGAAAACAAAGTATCTTACAAGATAAGTGCTACTAATGACAGATTTCTTTCCCCCAGTGGGAAAGGCGGCGGCGTGGGGGGACACGGGAATGCGGGGGAGCGGAGAAGCAGAGGAAGAGATGAATTTGCTAGACTATGAACAGAATGAAATTAAGTTGAGGTAGTTTATTCTACCAGCCAAACTTTACTTATAACGTAATTTGTCTAAAACTCTTGCTAGTGAACGGCATTGAGAAAATTCTGCTACGAAGACTAGATTCTTAATGCAGGTTCACGTTCTAAGACTTCAATCCGAAACAGGAGTAAACAAGACTGTGTGTGCTTTCAGACAGATTAAAGTCTTTTGATCCCTATATATTTTGTCTGGACAGTTTTTGTAGTCATAGCAGACCTTGGTCACTGGTCTGACTCAGGTCTTTCTTGTGTAAAACCCCTTCCTCTGCTAATCGCCTCACGTTTATGAAACGGTTCTGGTTAACTGGACAGGCAGAACGGCACTGCGGGAGACCCTTCACGGCCCTGCGGGAGACCCTTCACGGCCCCGCGACCACCACCCCAGGAATTCTGGCAGGACGTGCCTATCCTAACACAAGAAGCCAGCAACTGCCTTGAAATTCACACGAGGGCTGCACCCTGGCTCACTGATTTAATGAACCTGTAGGTCACTAAGATAGAATGTCATAAAAGAGAAATTTTATCTTAGTTTCAATTCATGATAATATAGTTTAAAAAAGATTCTTAGGACACAGTACTAGTAGTGAGTGGAAACTAACTGGCATACAGTCCAATCTAACGTTTTAGGCACAAACCTTAATTTGTCGGGCAGGGTCAGGCATGGTACCCCCTTCCGGTGCAGGAGGAAAGCAATCTCGGTATGTTGGGACATGTGGATTTGCATATACGGATTTCTGTTTGTTTCCCAAAGCCAGATACTCGCACGCAGCAGTCACTCGGACAGGACTTCCCTTCCGGGAGAACGCACCGCAGTATGTTAACGTCAGTATTTTATATGATCCCGATTCCCACTTCCCTTTGCCTCCTGACAGTTACTCCGTCTGTCTGCAGACACACCTAACTGGAGGAACTGATTCCTCCAAGGTAGCTCTTTCAACAGTTACAGGTTCCCCCCAAGAGGAGCTGAAGCGCGGGCTTCTAAGCGTTACAGTAAAACCACCAGAGTCAGGCCGCCACCTCCGTCCCCTCACAGAAAGCCGTGTCACGGTGCGCTGGGTCAGGAGCTCTGCGTCTGCGCGGCTGCCTCCTCAGGGTGAGTGGACTCGGATTCGGAATAAGCCTTGCTTAAGCTGCAGGCGGAAGAGCTTGCAGTTGGCGATGCGTAAGGCCGCACAGCCGGTGCGGCGGAGGTCGGACGGCAGCAGTGGCTTGGTGTGGTGCCACGTCCCCGTGCTTCTTTTAAACTCACGCACGTAGTCGTAGTTGGTACCTGAACCACGAGAAGCGGCAGAGGTGATACAACGCGCCTTGGAATCGCCAGAAACCGCTCCAGCCAAGCCGCCGGACCGCGCTTACCTGTGTCGAGATCTCCGATAACGTAAATACTGGCTCCGATGGGGACGGCGCCATAAACAAAAGAGGAGCTGGCGGGGATGCACAAGTTCTGGTCGTTAAGGTAGATCCACCTGGAAGCGAACAGACAGACAGATCTAAGGACGTCAAGAGGACGAGGTCTAGGAGGGCGGCAAGACGCGGGGACCGTCCAGAGCACAGGCCCCGCCCATGCTCAGCTCAGCCGCTTCCCTGCTTCCTTCCTGGCACCTGTCACTATGGATACTGCATCTGCCCCTTCTAGAACGGCACTTGTTTGGCGACACAAAGAGTTTCTGCTTCTTTCGCTCAGCACGACGTTCCTGAGGTTCGTTACACCATGGCTTATGTCCATGACTCGTTTCTTATACTGTAAGTGGTTTTCCATTGTATGGATGCGTTCCCTCGCTCATGTTCCTGCGGGGGGTTTCCGGTGTTTGGCTTTGGTGAATGAAGCTGTTTTGGACACTGGAGTGTAAATCTTCTTTGTGGATACTATGCCATGGAGCTGGCTCTAGGACTACAGGTATATTCCACCTGACGTGGAAATGCCGCACCGTTTTCCACCGTGTTGCGCCATTCTCCATCCCAGGGAGCGGCATCTGAGAACCCCAACCGCTGGGCATTACTGCCCACTCTCAGGAATGTCGGGCTTTCTGACCTTGGCCATGTTAGAGGTGTGGGCTTTCCGGAACGCAAGGATGTTGGGTGTCTGTGTGTGTGCTCACTGGCCATTTGCCTTCTTTTGTGAAATGTCTGCTCCAAGATCTGCTCATTCCTAAAACCGGGCTTTCTGCCTTCCTCTTGAATCGAAAGACTCGTTGTGTCTTGGGGACACAAGTCCTTTGTTAGATGTGGATCACAAATATTATCCCCGCCTTGTAGATTATCTTTTCATTTTCCTTATGGAGGCTTTTGAAGAACAGTTTTTAATTTTGATAAATTACAACTTACTCTTTTCTTTCTTTTTTTAAAGGTCATGCTTCCTATGTGTTTCTAGGAAATCCCTGCCTTCTCCAAGGTTGCAGAGGTTTTCCACCTATGCTCTTTTGGAGACTTCATAGTTTCAGCTTTTATACTCCGGTCTAACAGCACGTTTCAAGCTGAGTTTTCGGTATGGTATTAGGTAGACAGATGTTCATTTCCTTCCCTATAGTTATCTGGTTGCTCCAGTACCACTTGCTGAAAGAACGTTTCTTTCCTCACTAAATTGCCTTGGCACTTCTGTTGAAAATCAATTTAATAGCCACTAAAAGGATCCAGGGCTCCGAAAACAAGTGGCTGATTCCCCAGCTGGGACAGGAAACACAAGATGAGCCTGGAGTACCTTGTGTGCCAGACAGGAAGTGCTGAAAGGACGGGGTGTGTCCAGGGGACACAGAGCTCATAGGAAGGCGTTCCCAATGGCCAAAGCTGGAACAGCTGAGCCACAAAATAAATAGTGATAGTCCTGCATTTATAACTCACAGAATAAGGCACATTTTGTGCGGTGTCCCCGCCAAAAATGCATAACCTCAGCTCAATCATGAGAAATCATCAGACAAACCCAAATGAAAAGACATCAGACAAACCCAAATGAAAAGACATCCTAAAAGACTGACCAATTATCTTCAAGAATATCACGTTCATCAAAGGCAGGGAAAGACCAAGGAACCATCACAGATAAAAAAAAGACTAAAGAAATACACCTGAGTACGTTATTGGACCCACGTGTGGATCCCAGAGCAAAGGGAAAAAAGAAATTAGTGGACGAGCTGGTGAAATTCGAATAAAGACTGTAGTTTACTTAATAATACGGTACCAACATAAATATCTTGGTTTTGAAATCTATACTATGGTGATGTAGATGTTAACACGAGGAGACGCTGGGTGCATGGCTCTATTTTTGCAACTTCCCTATCAGTGTAAAATTACTACAAAATGAAAGCATTTCATTTGTTTGTTTGAACATCACCACCACCACCAACCACAGATTCTGCCATTTAATAGTTAGTGTTCACTTAAGGTGACTGGACCAAATAATTTTTCTTTAATAGCGAAAGGCACAGCTGGGTGTAGCAGACCTCAGCCAGACCCTGGGAATGTATCTAAACCCTCAAGAGCTACCCATGTCCAGGCTTGTTACTGGAGCATATGGTGCCTGGGACATTATTACTGTATCTCCAACTCTGTGCTATCAAGGGTCCGGGAAGACCATGGCTGAGAGCCAGCGCTTCGCCCTGTTAAATACAAATGGGAAATCGTTTCACAAAGAACAGCACTTTCCTTTCAATGAACCCTTCCCAGATTGTTAAAAAGTAGCTTCCATATTTGGAATTCTAAGAAGCACAGAAGCAAAATGACCTGTCAGAATGATCTGTCCGAGATCACGTGACCACTCTGGAGCAAGGCTGACGTAAAGCTGCCGGAGTCTAAATGCCTCGTGCAACATTTGATTCATCTTCTATCTGAATGCTGACTGGTACCCAGCAGTTTGCCGGAACTAGGAATACAGTTTGGCCCTTGCTTCCACAATGTCTCTAGGACACAGGGAAAAGGAAAAATCCAAGAGCTCTCACTGAAAAATAAAAATGGGGGCCTGAACATTGAAAGAAAATGTCAAACTACAATAACTGGCTTATTCACTTTTTATGTCTCCAGCGATAAATCTAAATATTGAAACCCTGACATTTTGATTCTTCCCAGGTTCTGAATCAAATGAAGCCAGTGAGTGTCCCCAGGCCTTGTCTCCAGCTAAACCCTACATCCAGGACGAAGGGCAGGAGGCACATACGGCCCCTCGGGGCAAATCCATGACGGGGTCACGTGTGTCCTCACAGGGGTACCCTGCACTGCCAACCAAACATCTGTGAATAGATCCCTTACTGAAAAGCACATCGGAATACAACACTTTGGCACAGTTTTGCAGAGTTGAGACTTTCTCATTATTCCTCCCTGGAACAATTAAAGCTGAAAAAATCAGTCTATGTAGATGATATCTACCAAATTTGGTCCAAAGCAGATCAATGACTCAGAGTTCCTGGGTTTCAGAAAAATAATCCTAGATGATCTCTTTCATATAATGTGCAGGTGCAGTTGAAATAAAACCAACAGAAAAACTTAACTGCATCATGCATTTAGCTGCTGCTTATAAAATGGATATAAAACAGGGGCACCTGGGTGATTCAGTCAGGTAAGCGTCTGACTTCAGCTCAGGTCATGATCTCACAGTTCGTGGGTTCGAGCTGTGCATCAGGCTCTGCGCTGACAGCACGGAGCTTGCTTTGGATCCTCTGTCTCCCTCTCTCTCTGCCCCTCTCTCCCAAAAGATAAACATTAAAAAAAAATAAAACAGATATAAAAGGCATGTGGTTGTGCCTTTCTTTCTCTGCCATCTATCACCTCGTTGACCCTGGACAATGTAGCTAACCGTCATCTGTCAAACGCAGATACCGAACACCACCACTAACAGCAAAATGACGTGTGGGCATGAAACGAAGTGTCCAGGGTAAAGTGCTCGGGACAGCGGCCAGCTCCTAGCCGCCAGCCGGAGTAGCAGGCATGATTGTGACGGATGAAGTAGTAGCGTGCCTTTAGCTACAATGTTCTCGAACACGGTCTTAGGAGGACGTGAGGCTTCAAGGATGTGTCCGCTAACTTAGAATGAGCAGTGTCCCTGTGAAGGAGACATCAGAGGACAGCCCGGCTGGTAGCAGCGAGTTTCCTGGAGAGCAGGACAGGAGGGAAGGTCAGGGAGGAGAGAGGGACGGGCAGGCGACTGGAGAGGAGAACGACGCAGGGAGGAGGAAGCCCTTGGCGAGCTGGTCCTCCTGTGAGAAGCAGCTGCTCTCAGCTCCGGGCAAGAGATAAGAGACCACTGCCGAGGGCCTGGACACGGCGCAATCGCAGGCGGACCTGGGGACCCCGGGGCGAGAGCCGCTGGTGCTGCGGCAGTTTGGGCCGAAGGCCACCCGGCGCTGGCAGCTCGGGGGGGCCGACGGCCCTGGAGAAAAGCCTGCCAGCCTCGCGGCCCTGGAACCGGGGCGGAGCATCCGTGTGCAGAGGCCTCGAGAGAGGAGAGGCGAGGAGCTGCCTCAGTTCACGTGCACGCACTCGCCGCGAGCTTCCAGAACCGAGGAGGGGCTGGAGCGGCCGTGTGCACCGGTACTACAGCTGGCCGCACGCGGCTCTGAAGGCACAGAAGGGACCGTGGGCCGCAACAACATTCACGAGGTCCAGGACGCAGCCAGATTCTGCGAGAGCTGAGAAAGGAGAGCCCACTCCCAAGGGAACAGACCACGGACAGACCTCGACTCTGACGTGACCAGGACGCGGGATGCTCCATCAGGCGGGGACTGGGATGCGGCCGCATAACTATGCTCAAGAGAGAAAGGGAAACATGCTTATGAGAAGGTAGGAGATTTCGGCAAAGAAATGAAGAAATCTAAAATTCTGCCTGAAGAAGCTGGGAAAGGAAAGAGCAAAATAAACCCAGAGTAAGTCCAAAGAAGGAAACAGTACAGATGACAGCAACACCAATGATGGGCAAAACACAGCGGATTAAATGAACCCAGTGTTAGGCTTTGCCAATAGGGGGCGCTGGAGGGACCAGAAGGCCAGGTAGGGGAAAGGAGTTGGTGTCTGTCTTTCCTTCCTTCCGAGGGCTGCTGCCTGCAGCGTGCAGAGACCCTGAGGTGCTTGCCCTCAGCAAGGTCCTCTCACGCCAGCTCTGCCCCCAGACCCCAGCGTCCTGCCTGCGGTGGCCACAGCGCATCCTTGCTGGGCGGGTGGCCTCTTCCCAATATGCTCCTTCTTCGGGTACTTCCCACAGCCCTAAAGGGAGCACTTCCCAAACCAGCACCTTCTGCCTCCTCAGAGCTCACTTACACCGGTTAGCAGTTAGCCACCTCTTACTAGTTAATGACTACGTGAATCACATTTTCCCCGTACAGATGACTGGGGTGCTCTCTGCCCCTTGACTGGACCACGACGGAAACAGACGTGGTCAGGAGTGCGGTTCATCTCCCCATGTCTCATAAAGTAGCACATGCTACTTCCTAACCATCAGATTCAAACAGCATAATGCCAACGGGGCCGACCAATATGATGTTTTAAAGGAACACCAAGATGACCGGAATCTCCCTGGACTGACAGGGCAGACAGCAGGACTGAGGGCCCTGAGGCCAGGCAGCGCCAGGAAAACTGCTTCCGGGGGCCCGTGCAAATGGGTACAGAGAAGAAGCGGAGCTAGGTCAACAGCCACACACCAAGGCCAGGGGCTGCGCTGCGTAAGGACACTACATCTGGGACTAAGTCTGAGATCCATGTAGCATCTGGTTATGTTTATGAAACACACAGTTACTGTCCAAAATCCCAACTGCCTTTTCTATGTTTCCAAGTGCCTGAAGTGGGGATGTGAGAGGCAGCGCCACTCTGGCACGCTCGCGTCTCTGACGGGGGCGCTAAATGCTGCAAATCGCTCCAGGACGCAGAGCCGGTTCTGGTTTCCCGTCTTGGCAGGAAGGAAAGTGGCAGTGGACTTGCACGTAGCCCTTCCTACCACAACGGCCCCCAACCCGAGGGTCAGAGACCCACCACGGGGATTCTGCGCTTGTCAAGTTCATCTGCCCGGTTATACGTCCGGGGCTCAAAACACGAGGCTGACAGGTCCTGATGTCAACAGTCACCATGACAGGCCTGTGAAACGAAGGGGGGCATCCGGGCTGAGCATGCGCGGGGAGGCCGTCAAACACGGGACACATGAAGAAGGGGCTGGAGTGCAGGGCATGGGAAGGGGGGGCCTGGAAAAGGCTGAACATTTCTCTTAACCTGAGAGCGCGAGAAGCCTGGCGGGAGGGCGCGCCTGCCGCCTCTGCTCAGTACGCAACGGGGGAACACCAAGAGTTGCCAGCGGGAGAATGAAGTGACCAAAGTCAGATCCACCTTTCAAGAACACAAACAGGGACAAGGCACGGGAAGCCCGGCTGGACGGGTCCTGACACTGCAGACACGAGGGCCCGGGGTGGGGGGGGGGGGGGGGGGGGGGGAGGGGCAGAGAAGCGAAGGCGGGCGACGTGGGAAACATTCCAGAGCCGAAAAGAAGGGGTCAAGCCCGGGCGACAGACGGGACGTGAAGCACAAGAGAGACCGCAGGTGAGCTTTCTCGGGTGTGCGTCACTGGGAGGGCGGCGGTGTCAGGGAGCCGCGGCCCCGGGCGGGGACAGGGGTGCTTGACATTCTGGACTCGCCAAGCGGTCACTACGACGTGGCATAGCTTTGGGCAGCTTCTTTGCTCTGCTTCAGACAGTTTTGTTTTTAGTCAGAAACACAGAAAGTAAGATATGGCATTTTTCCAGGAAAGTTTTAACCTAAAAATAGGGAACAAAGGCAGGAAAGACAAGAGATTACTTAGAAACAATAAATGTTCTCCAATCTAATACAGATGCTCATCTGGCAACAGTTTCCACGGTATGCAAATATAACATATTTGGAAACATCTGCTCTTTGGGGAAATAAACTACTGCTGTATGTAAGTTTCTTCCTGTAAAGATTTACAGGAAAGCCTGTGTTTTTAAGGCCGTATGGTATGGCGGCTGGAAAGGTGTACTGTGGGGCCAGAGTGCCCGAGTTCACGTTCCAGCTCCGTCACTTGTGACCTGTGTGTCTTTGAACGTATGACTTAACCTCTGTGTTTCAGTGTAAAATTGGAATAAAAGGAGCACCAATACTCAGAGAGTTGCTTTCTGAAGACCGAATGAGTTATGGATGAGTTAACACACGGCACTTAGTGTTACATATATAACAAGGAAGAATCCTAGATGTTATACAGACAAGGGGAATTCGGCTTTTCCTGTTCTATTATTTAAAAATTAACACTGGTGGGCGCTTGGCTGGCTGAGTCGGTAGAGCATGCAATTCCTGATCTCAGGGTCTTGAGTTCAAGCCCCACCTGGGGCCTAGAGCTTATTTTATAAACAATGGACAGGGGTGCCTGGGTGGCTCAGTCGGTTAAGTGTCCGACCTTTGATTTTCCCTCAGATCATGACCTTACGGTTCGTGAGTTCCAGCCCTGCGTTGGGCTCTGCACTGGACAGTGTGGAGCCTGCTTGGGACTCTATCCCCTTTCCCTGCTTGTGTACGTGTGCTCTCTCTCTCTCTCTCTCTCTGTTTCCCTCTCAAAATAAATAAATAATTGAACACCTTAGAAATAAGGAAACTACTGATCCCTAAATTCATTTGGAAGTGCTTTTAAGTAGCAAGGAAGGAGCCATGCTCTATGTCTAACACTTATGAACTGAGAGCAAGTGATACACTTCCGTTTAAAGCTTATCCACTATAAGTAAGACAAAGCCTGATAGAGACATAAAGGTTCTGGCGATTTATGCACCTTGTTGGCCCTAATCTAAAACAGTAAGAAATTAAACGTTGCATTATAGCACCCCCTTCTGGTAGCTCGATTGAAATACTGTAACAAGATGAGTTTTCCCATGACCATTTCCCTCTAGGATTTGAACATAAGAGCCCTGCTTAGTGGCATCACAGTAAGATGTGTGAGAGGAGAGAAGGGGAGGGGGAGGGGGTGCCTACTCCACAGGACGGGCGCGGTAGCCTATCAGATGTCTGGAGACTCTGCGGCACCGCACTTCATCCGCGGAACCAGCCTTTCACTGCGCAGCTGACGCGGGTCGGCGCACCGCCGCAGCCAGGACCCAGAGCTGGCTGAGCTGAATCCTGCCCTTCAGAACCTCAGTAATGATGACAATCCAAGACTCCGGGATTCAGTGTCATGGCATCACAGACTGAGGAACCTACAGCAGACTGGGAGGTGTGAGAAGGCTTTCTCTAGGCAGCAGATCATTAAGCACC
>PJEM01018567.1:0-18439 GCA_004023845.1 Helogale parvula | reverse complement strand
GGGGGAAGACAAGGGTTCTGACCCGCCACAGGTAGGGGGGCAGGGCCCCTGCAGCTCTTCTCCCCGCACCGGGAGGGAGGCCTGTCACCTCCCACTGGCACTGTGTCTGCAGGCCACAGGGCAGAGCCTGAGGAGACGGCTACTGGTCCAGGGCAGGGGTGACCAAGCAAAACAAAAGGGGTCCCTGGCGGGACTGCTCTGCAGCTCGAGCCCCCAGGCCCTTCAGGGGCGGCACTAGGTGGCTCCCCAAGAAACCATCCCCACCTCCCTCCAAGCTGCTGAGGCCTGGGGCCCCGGGCAGGGGCGGGGCGGGGCACCTACCACGAAGGTGTCGTAGGAGAATTTGTGCCGGTGCAGCAGGTGCTGCAGGAAGTTGGCGCTCTTGTAGCTGGGGTCCCCCCAGGGCATGGCCGAGCAGATGGGGCAGACCTGGAACAGAGGGTCCCGCTGAAGCCGCGCTCGGGCCGGAGGCGCCCCCGCCGCAGGCCCCCGGCGGGCCACTCACCACGCGGTTGGGGTCGCTGCGATGGTTGTCCACACAGTGCCTCAGCAGCTCCTGCTGGTCCAGATTTCGGGCGCCACAGTAGGGGCAAGTGAAGGTGGACCTGTTGGGGACGGCACTGGGGCGGCGGTGGGAGGTGAGTGGAGGCCACTCCGGCCGCCCTCCTGGGCCCTGTCCCCCCCCAAGACTCTCAGCCCCTCCCTTCCTCCAATGTGGCTATGCCCCTGGGAGGCCATCTGTCCAGCCCGGCCTTTCTGGGGACGGCACTCCCCTGGGAGACGGGCTCTGTGAGCCTGCGTGGACCTCCACCTCCTCAAGGGACAGCAGCGGGCCAGGAGCTGCCCCCACAAGTGCCCATCGTGGGCTGCTGACCTGGGGATGGGCTGGGACGTGGGCACCACAGGGACGAACTTGGGGCAGTTGGCCATTTGCTCCTGGACCTTCATGCAGGAGGAAACGTGCACCCTCATCTTGGCCAGCGTCACCTGGGAAGAGGGGCAGAGAAGAGGGAGGGCCAGCGTCAGCCTCCAGAGGCAGGGGGACAGCCCTGCCCCTGCCGCTCTCGGCCCAGCGCGCTGTGTCAGCAGTGAGAGGCCTCGTTGAGGGGCCTGGGGTCCCTGCCGGAGAAGAGACACGGATGGAGGACACCCACCGGCGGGTGCGCACAGCGTTAAGCCACAGCCACACAGGCACTGGGCCACCAGCCACTTGTCAGGAACACACCTCAGCTGGGGTCCCTTGGGGGCTGCAGAGGGGCAGGGGCGGTCCCTGAGGAAGCCGGAAGAGCATTTGTTTGGGAAAATAGCCCTCACAACAGAAACTGATGGACAGCATTCTTTAATAGACAAGCGTGTGACCCAGCTTGACCAGACTGCACCAAACCCGACCACAGCCCCGCCTTCTCCTCAGCCAGGCCCGGGTCACGCGCTCTGGCCAAGGGCGGGGAGCCGGGTTGGGGGTGGGGGCCTCGCTATGGCTCCAGTGAACGACCCACGACCCACGTAAAGAAACAAGCACAGGATTGGGAGAAGCCACCAATCGGGACACGTCACCAACGCCAAAAGCCTGGGAGCAAACATTTCACAAATAGCTCGCTCACAGGACCGAGGAGGGTGTGTGCGCCCGTCCCTGGGCCACCATCCCACCCAGCTGCCCAGGGTCACGGGAGAAGGGCCTCCCAAGGGCAGCCTGGCTCCCAGCTCGGCTCGGGCCGCCACTGTGGCCTGCGTGTGTGGACACATCGGAGAAACTGCCTGCTCCCTCTCGGGGGAAAGGGCGACCTGCCAGGGAAGGAGGCCCCGGAGCCTCAGTGCAGAGCCCGGGGGGCCCTGCGCGTCCAGGCCCTGACCTTCAGGCAAAGCAACCAGGGGCTGCTCTCTGCTGTGGGAAGTTAGTATGAGCTGCCAAGCTGAGAGACGAAAGTCATCGTGGAAAGTCAGAGTCCGTTCCTGGGGCTGGGCCACCGTGAGGGGCTCTGGGCAGGCCAGGGAGGTGACAAAGGCACCCAGGGCGGGGGCGTTCAGCACTGGAGATGCTCCCTTCCATTCGGCCTGGGGCCCACGGTCGGCACGACCCAAATCAGCCACAGGACAATGGCTACCCGATGACAACACAAGACCCTGAGCTTGGCCCAGGCTGCGGGGCAGATGGGGGGGGGGGTGTGGCCAGGCCACTGGGAGGTAAGTGGTGCTGTGGGGGCGGGGCAGGGCAGCCCAGCCCAGTTCCTCTCTGCCCGAAGGCGGTGCTGCCCCCCCTCCCGGGAAGGCCCTGTCGGGGGGGTACAAGCCCCTCCTCCCAGGAAGATCCTATGGGGGGGTACCTTCTTGTTGCAGCCCCTGCAGGGCGCCTTGTAGGAGGAGAGCTGCTTCTCCACATGGGTGGCCTTGTCCACCTTCTTGGGGTCGAAAGGCAGGCGGCACAGCGGGCACAGGGGCGACGGCACCTGCAGGCACGGCTGGAGGCACTCCCCGCAGAACCTGCAGGGGACACAGGCTTGAGCACTGCCGCGGGCCTGCGCCTCACAGGCCAGCTCCTTCTCCGTCGGCGGCGTGTTTTCGGAGACGGTCATTTCTGCTCCTAAATCCTACTGACGGGACAGCTGTTTTCTGGCTAAAAGACAAGCCCGGTCCCCTCCCACTGCGGGTTTCCGGGGCTGCCGCGTCCAGGATGCCGGTCCAGCGCTGGCTGGCGCTCTGTGCCCAGCCAGCGCCGCAGCCGCGGGGGGAGACCGGGCCCGGCCATGTGGTGACAGTGCCTCAGGTGCTCCGGGGACGTCCCACCCACAACACTCTCAAGAGCAAGACCACAAACAGTGCTGGGAGAGGAAACCACAGGACCCCACAGGCCAAAGCTGTGCAGCGGGGCTGTCACCGGCCGTGGACGGAGCCTGGGCGGAGGCACGGTGACAGAGGCGGCTCGGGCTCTTGACTGCGGAGCAGGGCCGCTCCGGCCCCGGGCACGCACTCAGGCACCCGAGGCTCTTCACAGTCTTGGGCTCTTGGCACTGTCCTGGAGATGCCGCATCAGGAGGACGGCCAGGGGACACAGATGTGCATCGCCCCCCCCCCCCCCCCCGCCTGTCAGTCAGGCAGGAGGAAAGGCAGTCAGCGGGGCCGCCGGGCTGGAAGACACCCAGGGGGCTAGAGCGCAGGACCAGGAAGTGCCGTGGGAACCGCTGGGAACCGCAGATGGGGACGCGGCCCCAGGAGAGCGAGCGAGCAGCCCCGGGTCGGGCCAGGCCCACACCCTCGAGGGGCACGCCCCTGCGGAGGCTGCAGGGCATCGGGCGAGGCCAGCTGACCTCTCCCCTGTGTGACAGCGCAGGTGGGACTAGGGGGTGCGGGGCGTGAGGGCTCCTCCCCCCCACTCCGCGAGGCGAAGTGGGCGGCATTCTCCCACCTCCTTCCCGGGAATAGGCAGCCGAGCGCGATCCGGAGTCCCGCCTGCTGCCCAGCGCTGGGTGCCCTCCCACCCGCGGGCATCTGGTGCAGCCCCTGCCCGGGCTTGTCAGCATTTGCACCCACACTGCACGTGAGAAGGCCCAGGTTGGCCCAAGGCCAGGAAAACTCCCAGCAGCCCTTTCCCCAGAGCGCCGGGAGGCTGGTCCACCTGTCCCTTACCTCAGCCGGTGCGGGCACCCCTGGCAGGCCCGTAACAGAGGTGCCCGCCCACCCAGAACCGGTACTCTGGCCACCCCGGGGATGTGTCCAGCCTAATGGCCAAGGGAGGCCGCCCACTCGGCCAGGTCACTGGAGGAGAGCCCTGCTCCTGTCCCAGTGGGGGCCACATGGTCCGTGGGTGATGGACACACGGACATGCGAAGGTGAAAGATGGCGGACGCCGCCCGGGGGGTGAGCCACGGAAACACCGTGCTCAGGACGCGTGTTGTGTGATTCCGTTTGCGTGAAAAGTCCAGAGCAGACCCACCGTGGACAGAATGCAGACTGGTGGTTTCTGGGGCGGGGGCGGGGGGGTCTGGTCGCTCATGGGAGGAGGTTTCCTCCTGGGGAGACAGCAGTGACGGAAGGTTGACGGGCGGACTGCCCGACACTCACTGACGCGTACACTCAGAGGTCGTGCCTGGCACAGCTGGGAGAGCCGCACGCAGGAGGCAAGGCCACAGGAGCCCCCGGGGCGCGCCATCGCCACGGCGGCAGCGGAAGGCAGGGCCCTGGGCGCCGTCTCTGACGAGAGAGGCTGGCTGAGGTGAGGCACCGCTCTGCCAGCAGCAGGAGGCGGGGAAGCTCGGGGGCGTGAGAAGGCCCGCGTGGCCCCCGCCGGAACCCCACCATGCCCGCCTGGTGCCACGGGGCCGGAGGCACGACCAGCCGGCAGCCGGGTCTCCACACTGACTGCGGAGCGGTGCCCACTTCTTCCAAGGAGGTTCTGCCCACACGTGCCCGAGGGGCTTCTCAGCGGACAGAGCCAGCTGGGGGGTCTGCTCTCCCACCCCGGACTCGGGGGCCCAAGAAGGCAATCGGGCCCGGCCCGCAGGCCCCCGGGGCTGTCCTGAGTGGCGGAGCCCAGCTTCCGCAGCCTCCTCGGACGGTGTCGATGGCTCACGTCCTGGTTCCCACGTGCAAATCCAGGTAAGCCTGCCTGTGCTCGCAGCCACCAGGCAGGGGGTGACGGGGACTCCCGGGGCCTCTGGGACTCTGCCCGGAGCCTGCTCGGTGGTCTGGGTGCCGAGGGATGGCGGTTGTAAAGGCTCAGTGGTCCTCAGGACCTCTAGGGTCACCGCTGCAAGAGCCCTGGCTGGGGCGGGGGGGCCTGACCGCCTGAGCACCAGCTCTGGCTTTGCTGTGACACTTGGGAAGGAGGTCTCTCGCAGCAGAGCAGGACGACAGCAGCTACCCCAAGAGGCCGTGGTGCGCGGGGCACTCGGTGTCTGTCACTCCCTGTGTTTACCCTAGAGAGTCAGCGTTTTTATTTTTCTGACAGCCTGTGAGGACGCTGAGGCGGCAGGACCGGAGGCCAGAGGGAGCGAGGGCTGAGCCTGCCCAGCGGACCCAGGCGACGGCCTCAGAGGGTAACAGCCAGGTGGCTTCTGGTTCCAGGGGTGACTTAGGCCCGAGGATGTCCCCGGGCCAGGAGGAACCACCAGCTCCCTCTGGGGCTCTTCGGCAGGCCTCGCCGCGGGCCTCGTGACCGAACCCGCCTCCCATGACGTCTCCTCTTCGTCCCGTGCTGCCCGCACACGGCCCCTCTCCCCACCAGAAGCTGGTTCGGTCACTGTGCGGACGGCATAACCAGACCAGCACAGTTTTTAGGGCGAAGGGGGAGCCTTTATGTCTTCTGTGCTTACTCGCACCTGTGCCTTCACGACACCAGACAAGACGCTGAGGAAAAGTCAGAGACCGAGACAGAACAGCCCAGACAACAAGCCAGCAGGGAGAGCTGGGGAGGAAGTCTTTTACGGAAGAAGCTACAGAAGAGGCTCCGGGGCCGCCCGAGACCTGGGAGAGAGCAGACTGTGCCAAGAAAACCCTGGGTGGGGGAGGGGTTTACGGGAGGTGGCGCTTTCCCAACAATTCTGTACAGTGTTGTCTAAAGACCACATTTTAAGAAAAGGGTTATTTAGAAAATGGAGAGAGAGAGGACACAGGTTGTTCTCCAGAAGACTGGAATGCTGTGGCCCAGGGCTGCGTAAGTGCTGATGCCAAGGGGACAAATCCGAAGACCAGAAGGGGCTTTCTAACGCTGGTCCCAGGACAAGCCTCACTGTTCTCCCAATGAAGGACCAAACAAGTGCAGAACACACCTCAAAACACCCACTAGCGCTTACAAGAATGGAGTCCTGTTCAGGGACTGCTCTGACAAAATGTCACAAGTGGCCTGAGAAAGCGAGGCCCCGAGCCCTTCTCCACAAGCTGGAGGCTCCTGGTGCGGGCAGGCGCCCATGCTGCCTGAGGAGGCCTTCCTGGATCCTGACGCGCCCCGGGGGCTGGCAGGCACACTGGTACCAGCAGTTCCATCTTTGCATCAGGAGCCTCCCAAGCCCGCGAGCCTGGTTTGCAAAATGCTCTAGGGGAGACTACTCGCCCGGGTGCACCCGGCCCAGCCCCTTGGAGTGAAAGCCCCACCTCCTCCGGAGCCCCGCCTGCTGCCGACTGAGCCCTCCCGACCCCTCTTCCCAGCCTGCTAATTCCACTCAAGAGCTGTTTTATTCAGCCAGGAGTCGCAGAGCAGACACTGCTCTCGGCTCCCTTCCAACAAGGCTGGCAGCTCCGAGAAGACTTGAGTGCAGCTCTCAGTTGCGAGGGGAGCCACATCCTCAGGTTTCTGTTGCTGAAACACCCTGCAGGAGCCCGCTGCAGGCCCCGGTGCGGCCGGAAACCCCGGTCCCCCAGGGCCGCCCGGCTGTCCGCCCGGCTGCTCAATGATGAATAAGATCCAAGTTCTCCATCAAAACAAAAGAAAACAGCACAGGAGTCCCAACAAGCCCCTCGCCTAACTTTAGGGAAGTCCTGTCCTCTGCAGTCAAGACAAGCAGACAGCGGGTCCGAAAAGGAATCGGCAACAAAAGCCACAAGACATTTATTTACACATGCCCACCCCAGTCTCCAGGGGACGGGATCGAAGGCGACTGGCGCAGAGGTGGCCCGCTGCCCTCCGAGGACCCGGATAGGTCCGCGGAAGCCCGGGACAGAGCAGGGCTGCAGGTCCCCCGGTGCACCGACGGGGTGGTCGGGTCGCCCGGGACTGGCGGGCAGGAGGCTGGGCTAAGGCGGACGGGGACGGCGCTGCCCAGGGAGCCCCGCGCCCCCGCCCGAGCCCTCCGCGCGCCTGGCTCCGGGTCTGCGCCCGGCGGCCGCGGGCCTCGGGCCCCTTCGGGGACGGGCGCGGTTCCCCTCCCCGCAGCGGGGGCCCGGCCCCGCGGCCTCCCGGAGGCCGGCGCACTCACGTGTGGCCGCAGCTGCCGATGGCCACAGGCCGGTGGTACACCTCCAGGCAGATCGGGCAGCTGTACTGCGCCTCCAGGCCGCTGTCACCTCCCGCCGGCCCGCCCGCCGGCTGCCGCTGCTGAGCCGAGGCCACCAGGCTGCGGAACATCGCCATCCCGGGGCCAGGCCTGCCGCCGCCGCCGCTGCCCCTGTTCCGGCCCGGCCCGGCCAGCTCCGAGCGTCACGGCCGCGACGGCGCCGCGCTGACGTCATCAGGGCAGCGCCCCGCCCCCCGCCCCGCTCGTCACCGCCGCGGCGCCGGCGTTATTAGCACGCGCTCCGTCTCCGCCCGGCTGAGCGCCGCCCCGACGGCGTCCTGCTGACGTAATCAGGACGCGTCTCCCGGTCGCCGCCGCTCTCTGCAGTGCGACCCCGCGCAGCCATGTGCCAGGTTGGCGAGGACTACGGGGACCCCGCGCCCGAGGGACCGCCGCCGCCGCGGCCTGGGTGAGAACGGGCGCCCGCGCCTCTCTTTCCCGGCGCTGCCGTCGGCCCCGGGACGCCAGGAGACGGCCGAGGCCGCGGCCCGCAAGCCCAGGCGGCCCCGCTGGGGGCCGCACCTCGCCCCGCGGCGCCCGGCAGCGCCCGGCCGGCCGGTGGTGAGCACCCCGGGAAGGCGCTCCGTCTGCCCGCTGGCCCCTGTGATTCGGGCCCCCGGCGCTGACCGAGCTTGGCGCAGCCGGAGTCCCTGTCGCTTCGGCGCACCGGCCCCGTTTCTCCCCTCCACATCCACACACAGCAAGTGGTGGCGAGTCACGCCAGCCTTGGAGAGATTGAGAGGTGGCGTTTGTGCGCTTCCTGAGCGGGCTTTAACAGACTAGAGACCCCCCCCCCCCGGCCCTTGTCGTTTTTCATGGTGGTAGTTAGGGGGAGACACGAGCCTTGGCTGCTGTGCGCACAGCTGCCTCCAGGAGCTCCTCGCACGCCGGGTTGGGGTGAGGAACGGGCCGCCGCGTCACCAAAGTCTGCCTGGAGGGAGGTCTGCAACCTGTGTTCCTGCCTCCTTCTCTCCCATGCCCCCCAAGCCGGGAGCTGAAGTGTGTCAAGTGCAAGGAGGGCCAGCCCGTTGTGGTGATCCGAGCAGGAGATGCCTTCTGCAGGTGAGGCGCGGAGGTGGGCGGGCGCGGGCGCGGGCTGGCTGGGCAGCCGGAGCGCCTCCATCTCTGTGGCTTGATCTCTTCTTTGCAAAGCACGTAATCACTTTATTCCTACTTCTAACTCTGCCCCCAGTGACTGGTGAGTGAGTGTGTGTGTGGGGGGGGTATTGGTTTTCTGCATGGGCACCCCATAATCCCGCTAGCCAGCTCTGAAACACCTGATGGCTCTTATGGGGAGAGTTGGCAGTGAGGATGAGGTGAGCTACAGGCAGGACGAGCGTTTCGGGGCAGATTAGAGCATCCTGGGCTCCGGGGCAGGTGCTCTGAGTGATGCTGATTTTGCTTGAGTGGGGCGGAGGGAGGGTCCCAGCTCTAGCGCTGGGGGGGGGGGGGGGGGGGGGGGGGGGGGGGGGGGGGGTTTGGATAGGTGCAGAGGAGGCTCATTCCCAGAGCGGCTTGTTGCGAGCATCTTCCCTTCCCTCCGAAGCCGTCTTGGGGCCCCTGTTGCGTCAGCCGTGAGTCCGAGGTCTTCCCGCACCTGCGCACCTCCGCGGGCGCCATAGCCGCAGGAGCGCAGGGCCCGTCTCCCAGTTTATCTGTCCGTTGCTGCCGACGCTGCGTGCTTTGGGTGCGAGGCGAACGTTTGTTGAATGAGTGACCGGCTCATGTTTTTAAATTAGTCTCCAAGAGTCTTGGACTCTCCTTTCTAGAATGTTCCAAAAGGGAAACTGAAAGGATGGAGTCTTTTCCCCCTAAAACTTTCTCCTCCCCAGCCATCTTCTGGGAGCCCAGTGGACTTGGTGTGTGCCACTGGAATATACGTTTTAAGCAAAGAAGGCTTTGCTTTAGTCACTTAGAGCATCAAAAAGTGATGATTGTTACAGGACGTCCGGGGGGCCCAGTTGGTTAGGATCCAACTTCAGCTCAGGTCATGATCTCACGGTTCATGAGTTCAAGCTGCTTCGGATCCTCTGTCTCCCCCCGCCGTTCGGTCCGTCTCTCTCTCTCTCTCTCACTCACAAACAAATCTTTAAGAAAAAATGGAAAAAGTGATTGTTCCAAACAAGAGGCCACCGCAGCCCCTTCCGGGCTCAGAGCTCCCCCGGCCTGTGGGCGATGGCAGGGTTCTCTGTGCTCCGTGAAGGGGGACGGCAAGCACCTGTTTCAGGAGTCTTACGACACCCAACTTTCTGGGGAGTCCCTGCCCGTGGCTGGTCACCTAGGGTCCCAGCGTTTTATTAAACACCGAGTGGAGTTACCACAAAGGACCCATGGTCGGCGGCCGGGGTGGGGGTTGTTTGGTCAAGCTGTGGACACTGTTGCATCTTAATGGGAGAAAGCCAGTAGATCAGGGGTTCAGCCCCAGGTGTGGGGCAGTCCTAATGGAGCCGCATTGCTCCTTGTTTTCAAGGTGCTGTCATTGGCCCTGACATTCTGCCAGGGAGCTTTCAAATGCAGGTGCCTGGGCCTCACTCTGGCATATTCTGCTGTATTTGGCCTGAGGGTGATTCCAGCCTGGAGCCAAGGCTGAGACCACGCGGCCTAGTGAGCCCCAGAACCTGCTGGGGGGCTCAAGAACGCAGATTCCCCAGGCCTGTGGGTTCTGGAAGTTCTGATTCTGTAGGTCTGAGGGAGAAGCCAGGACTCGGCATTTGCACGAGCTTCCCAGGCGTTTTTGGTCCAGGTGGGATCAGCTCATTAGGCCAATGTGGAGCTTTGGGACCCCCGCCCCCCGCCTCTGCCCTGCAGTCTGCTCAGTGCTTCCCCCTACCCCCTAACTACTTCATCCTAAGTACTTCCACGGGGTCATGGAAGAGGCCTTCAGCTCTGCTTGGGTGGGTGGTCGGGCTGGCTTTGCCCTGCACTTTCCTGTGTCTGTCCTGCCAGCTGGGCCCTCCTGCGTGTCTGGGGCTGCAGGTAAGGGTTAGCGATTGCTGGGGACCAAGGTAGGCCTCCCTGTGCGCTGTGGGAATCATCCTGGGGCAGACACAGCTGGTGACACCCCTTAACCTTGGCTTCCCTTGCCAGTTTCTGGGTAGAGCCTTGGTCAAGAGGATGTTTTTTAAAGCAAGAAGTTGGTGAAAGAAAGGAAGACCCAGGCAGAGTCTTGGGCCCGTGTCCTCGTGGGGGGGGGGGGGGGGGGGGGCCGCACCACCACCGCCACTGCTGCTGCTTGGCTGTTTGCAGGGACTGCTTCAGGGCGTTTTACGTCCACAAGTTCAGAGCCGTGCTGGGGAAGAATCGGCTGATCTTTCCAGGAGAGAAGGTAGCGTGTGGGGTGACTCAGTTGGGAACCCCAGCCCCCCCACCTTCGGGCCCCCGGCTCTCAGTCCCTGCGTCCCTTCCCACTGTTGTGCAGGGGCGGTGGTAGAGCGGGCGGACAGGCTTCTGTTGGAACTGCGGTGCCCTCCAGCGACGGTCCTTCTCCCCTAGGTGCTCCTGGCATGGTCTGGGGGGCCTTCATCCAGCTCCATGGTCTGGCAGGTCCTTGAGGTACGTCCCACAGCATCTTCCAGGGGCCTTGCTGCCGCCCCGCTGAGCTCCAGGGTTGGGGGGGGCCCGCCCCAAGGGGCTCTTGCCTGGAGCTAGCAGGAGCGGACCGCTGCCAGCCGGGACACCCGAGGGTTCTCGGACGCGTGTGTACCAGACGTGCCTGTGCGGGGGCTGCGCCCGGAGGGACCCGGCTGTGCTTTGCTGTTCGGTGCTTGCTGACCGCGCAGAGCGGCACTCCCTGGGACAGGGTCGCAGCACGTGGGGCATGGCTTGAGGTGTTCTGAGTGTGTGGGCCTCCCCTGGTCCTGGGAGGAAGACGAGGCTGTGAGGTACAAGCAGGTGCCTTGGGGACCCAAGGGGTCCAGCCGGGCTGGGGGTGGGCAGCCTCCTTGAGAAGTTTAAGGAGACAGCCGAGTGAGCGGTGGGGTTACGTGGTGACTCAGTCCGGGGGAGCGCGGGTGAGGATGGCTGCTCCAGGCAGGAGAGCTGTGCTCCAGGCAGTCGGCATCTTGCTCAGAGTGCTGGCTGCCCTGGAGGCCTTGACCCGGGGCTGGGACACGCACAGAGCCTCTGCCTCCCCGTTGGAGGGCACAGATTAGAGGGGCTGTGGCCGTAGGGCGGTCTGTCCTGGGGGCCCCGGCGTGGTGTGTCTGTGCTTGGCGCTCTGCTCTTACTTCATGGCCCTCTAAACCTGGGCTTGTGTCTGGTGCCCCCCCAGCCCCTCTGACTGGCAGAGCCTTGATTTCCCCCTGCTGCGCTCTCCAGCTCGCAGTGGTCAGAGGCACTCGGGCAGGCCGCTTCTCAGGACGGAGCCAGGAGGGGCCGGTCGTACTGGGGCTGTGAGATACCCAGGCAGGCCACCTTGACCTGGTCAGGCTGCGTGGCCTCCCCGTGGGGCCTGCCAGCACATGAGTGGCCTGTCCGCCCCAGGTGGGGGTCCGCACCCCTTCCCCAGGGGCCTCGGTTCAGCTAGAGAACGGACTATGCCAGGAAACTATCCTGTGGCCGTGGACGGGGAGCTGAGGTCCAGTGCCTTTTCTCTCCAGGGCCTGAGTCGAGATTCTGCCAAAAGACTGCGTTTTGTGCCGGGGGTGGTCTACGTGGACGGTGCGTGTGGCCATCCTCGCCCCTCCCCCGCTACTTAGGATGAGCCCCACTCAGCTGGTGCTGTGACGTTAGCGAGGCCCTGCTGGGGGCAGTGTTTGGAGACAGCACGTGCGTCCAGCCAGAAGGCACGGTGGCGGTCTCGTCCCAGGCCTGGCCTTTATCAGCTGGAGGGGCTCTGAGTGCGCCGGGCCAGTTTGCTTCCCTGGGGCCCAGCCTCTCAGCTGCCTCCCGCCTTGCTCCCTTGTGATAGGCCCCCAGCTGGGTCTCTGGCCCTGCTGTCCGTCATGCCTCCCTCGCCACACCCCCCTGCGCCATGACGGAGAACCGCCTCCCTGCTCTGAAAGTGCTCCCCCCGGGAGAACAGGTTAGCGCCCTGGCCCGTCTGGGCTCTTCTGTGGCCATGACCCTGTTCTGCCTGTTGCTTCAGAGGGGGCGGCTTGCGGGCGGAGCCCCGCTGACAGAGCGCACACCGTGGCGGAGATGAAGCTGCTCCTGCAGGCCGTGGGCTTCCCGTGGCACGTGGTCACCTTGGAGGAGGTGGGAGGCCTCTGGGGTGGGTGGGGATGGGCTGGCCGGCAGCGGGGTGGGTGGGGGGTGGCTGACGCTGTCCCTTCCCCCCCCCCACCCCAAAGGTGTTCAGTCTGCCTCCGTCGGTGCTGCGCTGCTTTCCCCAGGAGCCGGTGGGCGCCACGGGGACCTACAAGGTGGCTGTGGACAGTTACCTCCGGCAGCAGCGTGCGCTGGGGCCCGAGAGGGCCGGGGGCGGCCCCAGCCCCGCCCAGGAGGGAGAGCGGGCAGGCCAGCCCTGCTCCCAGGACCCCCAGGGCCCGGCGGGGCCACCGCCAGCTGCCCAGACCGAGGCTCTGTCCCGACTGTTTGGCTCCGTGAAGACACTGACGGCCAAAGAAGAACTGCTGCACACCCTGCGGTGAGCCCCCCGCCCCTCCCCCCTGCGGTCCTGGACCCTGCTTCACCTGGACCCTGAGACCCTGTGCTCTCCAGGACCCACCTGATCCTGCACGTGGCCCGGACCCACGGCTACTCCAAGGTGATGACAGGTGACAGCTGTACCCGCTTGGCCGTCAAGCTCATGACCAGCCTGGCCCTCGGGAGAGGGGCCTTTCTCGCCTGGGACACGGTACGTGGGTGCCCTGCTGGCCCGGGCTCACTTGGAAGTAGCGTTGTGCGTCAGCCCCAGGGTCTCCCTCGTGGGGCAGGGAAGGAGGGACCGCGAGCCCGTCCGGTGGGGGTGGTGAGGAACGTGACCCCCCCGCCCCCCCGCAGGGCTTCTCAGATGAGCGGCACGGGGACGTGGTGGTGGTACGGCCCATGCGCGACCACACGCTGAAGGAGGTCGCTTTCTACAACCGCCTGTTTGCCGTCCCCTCCGTCTTCTCCCCAACCATCGACACCAGGGTGAGCTGTGGGGCCGGGCAGGTGGCCTGCTCCAGCATGGGGTCAGGGGCTCACCCTCAGCGGCCTGCGCTGTGTCCACAGTGGCTGGCTGACCTCAGTGTTAACACCAGTGTGCCCAGCATTCTGGGGGCAGGTGCGGGCTGGTGTCCAAGGAAGAGGGGCTTGGGGGTGGGGGGTAGCGGGTCCCCAGGTGGTGGCAGGGGGGCAGGGGGAATCTCGTCCGAGGACTCTGTCCACGTAATTCGTAAGAGCCACGGCATTCAGCAGCCGGGACACTTTGGAAGTGGGTGCCCCGGCTCACTCCCGCCCCCACGTGGCACAGCCGTGGCCCCTTGGCCAGGGCTGGGGCGCCCCGCAGCCCTCCGGCTCCCTCTCCGCAGGCCCCCGAAAAGGCCAGCATCCACCGGCTCGTGGAGGGCTTCCTGCTGCGGCTGCAGGCCCAGTTCCCGTCCACGGTCAGCACCGTGTACAGGTGTGTGCGGGCGTGCGCGTGTGCGCGCGTGCTGGGGCAGGGGTGGGAGTGCAGCCCCAGCCTGACGGTGCCCTGTGCGCCGGGTCCCGCACCCCCAGGACGAGCGAGAAGCTGGTGAAGGCCCCCCGTGACGGCCGTGCCGCCGGCCCCCGCTGCCTGCTCTGCCTCTGCGCGCTGGACGTCGACGCTTCAGGTCCGTGGGGGGCGGGGCGCCGGCGAGCGGAGGACGGGGTCCGGCCCCCAGAGGGTCCTCAACTCATCTCTGCCCGCAGATAGTGCCACGGCTTTCGGGGCGCAGACCTCGGACTTCTCCCTGACACAGCCCCCCACCCCTCGGGCTGAGGCTGGGTCTCCCACAGAGGTGGGCGGTGCCCAGGACTGCTGCCAGGGGGCTGGGCCCTGCAGGAGGTAAGGCCCTCCCCGCACCGCTGTCCGGGCAGGGGTGGCACCGCGGGGCCCCAGGCCAGGTGTTGAGGCTCAGCTCTGCTCCCGCAGGGAGGACCCCCGAGCCCGGGTCATGGAGCAGCTGTGCTACGGCTGCCGTGTGAACATGAAGGACGTGGTGAGTGGTCCCTGACCCCGGGTGGTGACGGGGGGTGGGGGGCGCCACCCCAGGGCGCTCTGCCTCGCCACCCCTCACCCCGGCGGCGCTCTCTTGCAGCCCTCCTTTGACCTCCTGCCACCTTACATCTTGGCCGAGGCCCAGCTCCGCAGCCAAAGGTACTGGCTGGCCACACAGTGGGGGGCACTCCGGGGTTGCAGGGCGTCCTTCTGGGCCGCTGCACCTGGGGACAAGTTCCCAGTGTGTGGCTTCCCTCAGGGCCTCACAGGACATCCAGGAGTGTCTGGTCGAGGACAGCGCTGAGGACTCGCTCGCCGCTGAGACTTGAGCCCGGGGCCACCTGGAGCAGGACGCGAGGATGGGCCGGCGGCATGGGGTCGTATAAATAAAAATACTTTTAATTAGAAAACCCTACAGTACTCGTGGGGAAGGGAAGGCCGGCTGCGCGGGGTTCGGGGTTGAGGAGACGGCAGCGGTCCTGCGCCGGCGGGGGAGGGGCCCCAGCTTCCCTCCGGCAGCAGCATCGGGCCTGGCGGCCTGGGACGGGGCGGCGGCGCCCAGCGGCCCACCGGGCGGCTCCTTCACGCCGGGTGCCAGAGCCCGGCTCCTACTCCTTCTCGCGGGTCCACTTGATCATGGTCTCGGGCGAGCGGTACAGGAAGATGAGCTTGGCGTACAGCTCCTCCTCCAGCTCCAGCTCCCGCGTCTCCCGCACCAGGAAGATGTCCTGGCAGAGCTTGAGGATGCGGTCCACGCAGGGCAGCTCCTCGAACATGATGGAGTGGGAGATCTCGCTGAAGAAGCCGCGCACGAACTTGCCAATCACCAGCACGATGGACACGTAGAGCCCCATGATCCTGCCGGGCCAGCGCGGGTGAGTGTCCGGGGCGCCGCCCGGGCTCCGCCCGCCCGCCCGCCCTGGCGCCCTGGCGCCCAGCACACTCACTCACCCGTAGCCGGCCAGGAAGCCGAGGCTGGGCGGGCTGACCTTGTCGCTGAAGATGACCATGGGCAGCAGGTTGCACTGGGCCTGGCAGTCCTGCAGCTCGATGACCCACCACTCGAGGAAGCCGGCGGCCCCCGAGCCCACACGCTCCCTCCGCAGCTGCATGCGCACGTCGAGGTAGTCGGCGTCCTCGTCTGGGGCAGAGCCGGCACGGGTCAGGACCCCCCCCTCCCCCAGGGCGGCGGCCGCCCCTCCCCACGCGCACACACTCACTGGGCTGCAGCTGCTTCACGGGGTGCGCCTCGGGCCCGTTGGGGGCACGGATGTACTTGGGGAAGAGGTTGCGGATGACGCTGCAGGGAGAAGGCCGGGGAGTCAGGCCTGGCCCTGCCCCCGGGCCTCCCCACCCCCACTCCACTCACCCTGCCTGGTCCGAGGTGCCCTCCAGCAGGCCCTCCCCTCCCCTTCCCTTCCCCCCTCGCCCCCCAGCCCCACTCACACTGACTGGTCCGAGGTGCCCTCCAGCAGGCTGGCCAGCTGCCGCCGCTCACTGCTGTTGGCAGCCAGGTCCAGCGTGTGCTTCTCGTTGGAGTACTCCACGGTGCCGCCCTTGGCCAGGTCCCTGTGGGCCAGAGGGCAGCGTGAGCCGCCGTGGGCCACACCCCCGCCCAGGTGGTGCCCGGGCCCGGCCCGCACCTCTGGAAGTTCCAGGTGAAGCGCAGGGTGATGGCGGCCGTGCCGTTGTGCAGCTCCCTCTTCATCTGGGCCCGGCTGGGCGGGCTGATGCGCCACAGCGCCCCGGAGCTGCCCTCGATCTGCGCCGTGACGATGTCCTCGGGGCTGTACTGGCTGATGAACTGCATGGCCAGCTGGGCCCAGGGCGGCACTGGCGTGAGGAGCGGCCCCCGCCCCCCGCCTCCGCCCCCCACCCTCGAGGCAGCAGCGCGGGGCCCACTCACCGGGTTCGGGTCAAACTGTCTGGACAGGTCCTCATAGGCCTGCTGCGTGAAGGGGACGATGGACGGCTGCTGGGCACTCATGGTGAACAGGGGCTGCGGGGGGGGGCGGTGACAGTGACGCTGAGGGGGGCCCTCGACCCCAGGCTGCCAGCGCCGTGCGGGATGACTGGGGGGCCTGCTCCCCAGCCGGGACAGGCTGGCGGCTCACCTCGTAGCCGCCCAGCTTGAGGGTGACAGTGACGTCGATGGGCTGGTTCACCACACCGACCACGGAGCGCACCAGGGACATGAAGAGCAGCGGGAACCAGATGATGGCCACGAGGAAGAGGATGATGAGGCCGCCCATGCCGTACTTGACGATCTTCTTCTTCTTCTGCCCCTTGGGCTGGGGGTATTTCTGGGGGGAGGGGCGGGGCTCAGGGGCGCAGCTCGCCCTCCCCGCTGCCCCTGCCTCTCTGGGAGCCGTCCGCAGGCGGCCACAGCCTGGGAACGTCAGAGCTGCGGGCCCAGAAGCAGCCCCTCTCGCCGAGGGAGGCGAGGACAGGCTCGCCAGTGCGCGAGCTGGGACACCAGCGAGGCAGCACGGCTCCGAGACCACGCTCAGGACAACTCCCAGCGTCACAGCTTCGCGCCTGGGACCCGGTGAGAGATTCTCGGATCGCACACCAGCACGGACAGGGACAGAAAGCCGCACGTAAGAGGAAGGCCCGTGTTTCAGGGGACAGCCTGAGAACCCAGGGAGACAGCCCCCAGCACGGAGACTTCGGGGCAAATCCTGCCTGAGAGGATCTAGAGTCCAGGATAGAAGATCCTGTAAGTCAACGACAAGAGGCCAAGCACGCGGCCGGCAGGCGCACAAGAGCCTCACCGTCATGAGCCACCAGGGACACCAGGACCAAAGCCGCGCTAAGCCGCCACCTCCCGGTCACGGTCACGAGTGCTGGTGAGCACGGGGAGGAGCCAGAGCCCCGCAGGCCGCGGAGGGCAGCGGGCGGCCCGGGGCTGCCAGTTCTTGCTGGAGCGCTGAGCAGGGTGCAGACCTGCTGGGCCGGGGGCGCCGCTCCGGGACCCCACGTCTGGATCGCGCGCGAGGACGGTTCTGTGCCCATCACCCCCAGCAGAGCTAACAGGAACTCGGCTGACACCTCGTGTCCTACCCCTCGTGCACGTGACCAGAGAGGCTGGGCCACTTCTGGGCCTTGCCTAGACCTGCTCTGCCAGCGGCCTGTCCCCCACGGGGTCAAGTTCACTGTCCCGAGAACCACCGTCTGGCTTCGTGTGGTTGTGGGCCGGCGGCCATGGGATGAGGGGGGAGGCCACCCGCAGCCCCGCGTTCCCGTGGGGCCCGTCTGCCTCGGGCGTGGCCCGCCACCCGGGGCCTGGGCACCTTCTCCGTCTCGCGGCTGCACTTGATGATGAAGACGTTGGCGTAGACGTCCTCCACGCACATCCAGCTGGACAGGGACAGCGTGGTGTCCGTCCACACCCAGTCCATCACGGCCCGCAGCTCCACCAGGAATGGCACCAGCCGGAACCTGCCAGGGGCGGGCACCGTCAGGACGGCCCACGGGAGCCCGCCTGGCTCCCCGCGCCCGGGCCCGCCCACACTCACCCCTGGAAGAGGAAGAGGTTGAGGTGGTTGTACTTCTTGGTGAGGAAGTTGCCGAGGACGCGGGTGGGGTAGCCGCAGCGGAGCTGGTACGCGGACAGCGCGAAGTAGATGCACTTCACGAAGTACCACAGCTGGGCCACCGCGTTCTGGTTGAACATCCTGCAGGGGCGGCAGGGGCGGCAGGGCCGGTCAGGGCGGCCGGCCCGGGGCCGCAGCCCCGAGCCCCCCCCCCACCCCGTGCGCGGCCACACACCCACCTCTCGGTGACCGCGGGCAGGACGAAGAACATCCACACGTGGATGGCCAGCACCAGCACCACCTGGAAGGCCAGCTTGCCCAGCACGGTCTTGCGGAGGTAGAGGGCACGGTCGACCACCATGGTGCTGAACTGGATGAGGAGCATGACCAGGAAGGCCTCCGGCACCTGGTCGTCCGAGAGCGAGGACGTGATGTCTGTGGCCGCCGAGTGTTTCTGCCGGGAGAGCGGAGGTCAGGGGGCGGCGTGGGGTGGGGGGGGAGCAGGGGGCGGCCGCTGGGCTCCGTGCTCACCCCAAAGGCCCAGAAGCCAAAGATGATGATGATGAAGTCAACTACGTCGGCCAGAAACATGAGGGCATAGACGTCGGTGGCCGCGCGGTACTGGGTGTGCAAGATGTCGTGAAAGAAGCGCTGCAGGGGCTGGTACACACTCTGGGCCCTGCGGGCAGTGGCGGCGGGCTCAGCGTGCCGGCTGCCCCGTCCCCTCGCCCCGCCCCTGCCCCGGTGGCCCCACACTCCGCAGCCCTGCCCCAGGCCCCCCACTCCGCAGCCCTGCCCCGGCAGCCCCCCTC
>PJEM01018566.1:0-18394 GCA_004023845.1 Helogale parvula | reverse complement strand
CCCCCCCCCCCCCCCCGCCTGTCCTCTGCTTGCGCTCTCCTAACAATAAATATTAAAAGACATACATAAATACACAAATGTTTTTAAAATCCTGGGATGTCTGGATTGAGCACCAAACAGAAAACATTCCTCTTTGCATGTACGTTATCTGGAAAAAAGAAAAAAAAGAAAACAGACCGGCAAGAGGTGTCTTGAAGCAGCGGAGGAAGGGTAGGGTTTCAACGTTTCTGACCGGCAAGGGACGGTAATGGAAATGAATTGGGCGAATCCCATTATTATTAGTGTGCGGTCTGTGGGCTCTCTTTGGTGCGTTGTGTTCAGGGCCCTGCTCTTGGTATTTGTAACCTTCCTGAGGAAGAGCTGACAAGTATATTGTACGTATTGCGGGCAGACAACGTGATAATTTGATATGCGTGCACGTTGCGGAATGATTTCCAGGACCAGGGTAATGAACACATTCCTCACCTCACGTCATTAACACGCCTGTCCTTTACTTACTGTTTAAATGCTTTGATCGGTTTACTCAAGACTTTCATTTTCCAGAGCGATTTTCCTTCTCTCTTTGTGTGTGTGTGTGTGTGTGTGTGTGTGTGCGTGCGTGCACGGGAGTGGTATTTATGTGGTGTGTGTGTGTGTGTGTGTTAGTACCGGTTGAGTCTCTGATATATGTAATGCGTGTGTGTTTTGCACGTTGGTTGTGTGTGGGCGGTGTGTCTGTGGTGTGAGTGTGGCCTACGTGTAGATTTTGGTAGTGTAACTTACGTGCGTCTTTCTTGCCAACACTATTTGCTTTATTATTACGATTAGTATTTAAGACCTTTATCAACCAGGTACTTGCCGTTTGCTGACTTTTTTAAAAACTCGAGTTGTAATTTTTTATTGCAAAGTAAAAAGCAAGTTCTTAAAAATGTCAACTTGACCAGAGAGGAAACCATTTAAAACCCTCTAAAGTGCGCTGAGAAGCAACAGGCTTTTGTTTGTTTGTTTGTTTGTTTAAAGGCCATGTTTGTCGTTCCTGAAAACAAACGACTTTAGGTAAAAATAATAACGCAGAGGGACAGAAGTCAGCAGGCAGAGTCTGGGTGACTCTCTAGACAGTTCTCGCAAATGAACCATTCGCTTGGGGAATTCACCACCGTATTCAGAGACTGGCATTCAGTTTGTCGGCAGCGTCTGTATCGTATATATGTTTGGTGTGTGTATGTATATAATGAAGGGTATAACCTCTGCTACGTTTTTCAAAGTATGAAGCAACATTTAAGACGTGGTCAAAGTCCGTGTCTTCATGAACTAGACATCAATGTTGGCAGTGAGACATGAAGATATATACATCCTGCCACTTTAATTAAAAGAAAATCGTCCTCGGGTCACATGGGTGGCTCAGTCAGGTAAGCGTCTGATTTCAGCTCAGGTCATGATCTCGCTGTTGACGAGTTTGAGCCCCGCATCGGGCTCTGTGCTGACAGCTCTGAGCCTGGAGCCTGCTTCGGATTCTGAGTCTCCTTCTCTCTCTCTGCTCCTCTCCAGCTTGCAGTCTGTATCTCTCTCTCAAAAATAAATAAAAAGGTTGAAAAAATAAAAATAAATAAAAAATTTTTAAAAAGATAGTTTTAAACTACAGAGTTTATATTTGTCAAATATATTTGAACGTGTTACTTACAAATGTCCACTGAGCACTGGGTACTATATCCGTGTGATGAATCACTAAATTCGACTCCTGAAATGAACATGAAAGTATATGTTAACTAACCCGAATTTGTCGTACATTAAAATTTTTTTAATGTTTCTTTAATTTTGACAGAAAGAGAGTGTGTGAGTGAGAGGGGCAGACAGAGAGGGAGACAGAGACCCTCAAGCAGGCTCCGAGCTGTCAGCACAGAGCCCCATGCGGGATTCAAACTCACAAACCGTGAGATCATGACCTGAGCTAAAGTCGCACGCTTAACCGACTGAGCCACCCAGGCGCCCCAACTAACTCGAACTTAAATAAAAACTCGATCACAGCGGCACTTGCAACAATAGGCAAATCATGGAAAGAGCCTAAATGCCCATCACCTGCTGAATGGATCAAGAAGATGTGGTTTAGGTATACAACGGAATAGTCATGGCAATGAGAAAGAATGAGATCTGGCCATTTGTGGGAATGTGGATGGACCTCGAGGGTGTCCTGCTAAGTGAAATAAGTCAGGCGGAGAAGGACAGATACCACATGTTTTCACTCCTAAGTGGAACAGGGGAAACTTAACAGAGGACCATGGGGGAGGGGAAGAGGAAACACAGTTGGGGAGAGGGAGGGAGGGAGGCAAACCGTGAGAGACTCTGGAATACTGAGAACAAACTGAGGGCTGAAGGGGGAGGGGGAGAGGGAAGGGGGGTGATGGGCATGGAGGAGGGCACTTGTGGGGATGAGCACTGGGTGTGATGCGGAAACCAACTGGACAATAAACTATGAACGAAAAAAGTAAATAAAATATACTCACTTAAATATTAAAATTCAATCAATCAAAGCTTGAAACTTTAGGGAAAAAGGATAAAATGCATTTTCCTTTTTTCACCAACAACACAAAATTATTTTGAAAAACGCATTGGAGTTTCTGTTTTCAGCTCAGAGATGAAGAGAGTTTGAAGGAGCATTGTTCCCACCCTCAAAACAAGTACAGAAGCTGGACAAACTGCCAATTATGAAATGTCTCGAACCTTTCAGAGAACTGAGTTTGCAGTTCAAACGAATTAAAAACCCGGAAGAAACCCATAGGGAGACACAGGACTTACTTAAAAAATGCATATAGTAGTCTTTGCCTCTATGACTAAAAGCATCCGAGGGACGCCTGGGTGGCTCAGTCTGTTAAGGATCCAAGTCTTGCTTTCAGCTCAGCTCACGATCCCACGGTTCCTGGGTTCAAGCCCGCCATTGGGATCCTTGCCGACGGTGCGGCGCCTGCTGAAGATTCTCTCTCTCTCCCTCTTTCACTCTGCCCCTCCCTCCCTCAAAATAAATAAAATTTAAAAACATGGAAGCATTGGAAAAAGAGGTGTGAGTAATACATAAGGAGTGCAGCTGAAAGAGAACCATAAAAATGCTTGATTAAACATAGATCAGGTAGAAAGAGGGGAAACCGCATAGCACGAGTCATACACAGACACACACTCGTAACTAACACCGTAGTGTACGTGAAGAAGTCAAATTAGCATCTCTCCAACTTCTCCGTTTGTTAAAAAGGGCTAATGTTTGTTTCAAGCAGAAGATGGCTGGTACGATACCATCTTTTCTCCAAGGTTGTCATGAGAATTAAATGAGAATAAATGCGATCAAACGCTTCGTGCAGCTCTTGGCACATAGTAATATGCCAAGTGGGCGCGGTGCACATTGAACGGCATGTACTCTGTGGAGATAGTTGACATGGAAGTGGTCTGAGTTGGCCAAGGTTTGTCTGTAAAGCGGGTTAGACCCCCTTTTACCCTTACTGGATGCCCAGGATGACCAGACTAGAGAGCGTATTCTGAGAAAGGGAGGTGGGAAGAGGTGTGCGTGTGACTGGTGCCTGTGTGCCTGTGTGTGTGTGTGGGTGGTGTCTGTGAAGGAAGGGATGAAATGAGAAGAAAGGGAGATATAGATGTGACCGAAGGCTAATAAGCCACGAAATCCCTGATACGCTTCTGGTCTCACACACACACACACACACACACAGGCACACGCACACGTGTGTGCATGGAGAGAACAAGAGCAAGGATTTCTGGCTTGTAAAAACAAAAGACGAGGGTCCCCATTTGCGAGCTCGCATCAGTAGTGTCTGAGCCCAAGAAAACCAGTCTTTGTGGCCTTTTGACTTGGTGACGGCGTGACATTGCGGCTCCGGTGAGGGCAAAAGAGGCTACAACTTTTGTTGGGTAACAAAACCCTGTTGAACCTGGAAACCTGGAGGCGATGCTCTAGCAGCCAGGACTGAAGGCGCCTGGGATTCAGTTCCGAGCTGCACAGTTCCTTCCCATTCTCTGGTTCCCAACGCGATGTTAAATGTCAGCTGATCTTCAGGGGACCCTGAATTCGGGGACTCCAGCTGCGAGTTAGTGCTCTCTCCAAACTGCTGGCAAGCCCCCTACAGTGATCCCTCCTCTGGGGCCTGAGACCTGGAAGAAGAAAAAGGGAAGACTGGAAAAGACCCAGTTGAGTCACTGAAGTGAACTGTAGTTTCTGTTTCAGAGTCACCGCATTGCAATGCCGACTAACCAAGTGGGGCCTTGGTTGGCCTGGTCACTGCCTGCTGGGCTTGGGGGATGGATAGAAACGGAACGGATGTGATACCGTAAATGCCAAAGAGCCCAGCCCGCTGGATGCCTGGGTGCGGGACCTAGAAAGGCGGACTTCATTCCGATGTGCTCTTAGGAGACACTGAGACAAAAGCGGGAGACAGTGATGTTCTCTCATTCATTAGTTCCGCCCTGTCCCGATCCCTCTGACCTGCCTTACCCTGGCTCTTTCCATTCTCCACCCTGAACTTTCTTTGGTTCTTTTTGTTCTAAGTGTATTTATTCCTTTTGAGGGGGGAGGCAGAGAGAGACCGGGAGAGGGAGAGGATCCTAAGCAGGCTCTGTACCGGCAGCGCACAGCCTCACGGGGCTTGAACTCACCGAAGGGCGAGATCCTGACCTGAGCCGAAACCAAGAGCCGGACGCCTAACCGGCCGAGCCTGCAAGGGGCCCCTACCCGGATCTTTCTTAGAAGCGAATCGGAGCACGTCGCCCCCCACCTGCTTGGAAACTTGTAATGCCTCTCCATTGTTGTGAGAGAACACAGTGATCTTAGCAGACAAGAGTGATCTGACCCCACAAACGCCTCCAGCTTTGTCTCTCCTGGAAACCGTTCCCACTCGTATAATTTGTGCTCCGTAAATATCAGAGTTGTCGTAATTGCCTGTACACACTCTGTTAACGGCACGTCCCCGTTCCTTTGCACGTGCCGTTCCTTTGCTGGAGTGTCGTGGCGGCACCATTCAGCTGGTGAGCCGACAGCTTTTCGTCTTCTCTGACATTTCCTCTAACTTCAGAAGGAAAACATCATTTCTCTATGCTGCCACTGTCACTTGAGCATATTATATTTCCACTGCTGCCTTTATTACAAGGCGTTTGAAATTGTCGACTTCTCTGCCTCCCGTGAGAGACTACCAGTTCTTGAGGATGCGGACCTCTCTCTTTCCTTGGTTATCGGTGACCTGGTACGTAGTACATATCCAGGGCACATGTGCTCGATGCAGGATAGAGATCACTGGGGTCTTTGGTGAACCCAAGAGCTATTAGAAGATGGAACTGGAGCAGCGTTTCCTATGGCCTGCGTCTGTTCAGACCCGTCGTCCCAGGTGATCCCTCGGCTGGCAAAGATCTTCTTTTAACAAGTGGCGAATGGTTTCTGCTTCCCTTTTGGCCTCTTCAGTCTGCTCATCAGTTATGTAGGGACGGCAAAGTCGGCCTGTATGGCATGGTTGAGGTCTTTGAGAAGCTTGCAGCTTGGTTCAAAAAATGTCCTGCCTTCCCAGATTTGTAAGCAGAGAGCCGTTAGCCAACCGGCTTGTGTGCCCATCGGGGGGCACCGAAAGTCCTGTGCCCCTCGGTCCTGGCACACCAGACGGTCAGTTATCCTAGGAGAGATCCACGAGTGCGTCTGCACGATGCCTTCTGCCTAATGTGGACCAGAACGAGGGCCAACATTTGTATGCATTATGGATAAGAACTGGTCCTCCCCTTGCCTTCTTGGGAGAACAGCAGAGGGGAAAGGAGGGCCCAACAGGAAAGAAATCTGTTTACTCTGATTTGTTTGTTTCCCAGAGAACACGAGGGAGTCAGGGTCCTTACTGATATTTTGGAATTGTGGCAAAGAAGTGAAATCTATCTTGCTGAAAGGATGACGGTCCGTTTGCCTGCAGGTGGCTGCTCGTTGTCCTGGGCGCTTGGAGGATGGGAAGCGATCTCTTTCCCATACACGTGGCGAGACTCGATTGAAGAAGAAGAGAATGCAAGTGAACCAGTGAAACGTAATCATTTCGTTCTGGTAAATGGCCGCTAGACGGGTGGGATAACAGTAGACAGACTTCCACGCGTCTCGCCCCTTGAGCCTTTGGTGGACGTCAGCATCTGGGGAGATGTTGTCATTTATTCACACAAGTATTGCCTTGTAGGTAAATGTATCTTCAACGTGTACTATTTGTCAAGCACTGTGAGGCTGAGGGAAGCCTGAATGCTTGCGAGGAAATTATTACCTAAGTTAAAAAAAACGTTTAATGTTTAATTTATCTTTCAGAGACAGAGAGACGCCGAGCATGAGAGGGGGAGCGGCAGAGAGAGAGGGACCCACAGAATCGGAAGCAGGCTGCAGGCTCTGAGCTGTCAGCTCGAACCCCCCAACATGAGTCATGAGCTGAGCCGAATTCGGAGGTTTAACCGACTGAGCCACCCAGGTGCCCCTGATTTTATTTATTTTCGAGAGACGGAGAGAAAGACACCACACAAGTAGGGGAGGAGCAGAAAGCAAGGGAGACACAGAAGCCGCAGCCGGCTCCAGGCTCTGAGCTGTCAGCACAGAGCCCGACGCGGGGCTCCAACTCAGGAATCTGGAGATGGTGCCCTGAGCCAAAGTCAGACACGTACCAGACGGAGCGACGCAGGCGCCCTGATCCTTATGTCAGTTTTAGTGGATTTACGTCCTGAGAAAACGAATGTGAATTTCTTTGTTACCTTTTGTTAGGAGGCCCCCGAGTCCAGGGTTGAATGGGATGACTGAGGGAGCGATGCCCTCTCCGTTTTTCGGTCCCAGATGGTAAAGGAGACGTGGACTGTTTTAGAAGCTGGATGCCGTATCTTACGGAGTTCTTCTCAGGTTATGTGACCACGCTGAGGGGTAGCACGATTTTTGGAGGGTGAGGAGAGGTGCAATTTTATTTTTAGAAGCAGCCAAAATGTAGTTTCAATGCCGCACATAAAGTGGGTGAGGTAACCAGGGAATGTGATTTGGATTTAAGCCAAGAGGTGCGGGCTATGAAAATAGCGATCCTGTTTCTTTCCTATGCGGCATCTAAACGTACTCCAGAGACATGGGTCAGAAAGGCGCCTGAATCCATAGCATAACGGTTGCAAAGTGTGTGTTTCTCTCAGGTGACAGCTTTAAGGGAGCCCTTTTCATCTGAAGTATACTTTTTTCTATGTGTTTTTAAGTCAC
Source organism: Helogale parvula (assembly GCA_004023845.1). Lineage (NCBI taxonomy): Eukaryota > Metazoa > Chordata > Mammalia > Carnivora > Herpestidae > Helogale > Helogale parvula. The sequence continues at coordinate 11,187 of PJEM01018566.1, read as the reverse complement.
GTTCAGTAACATACACGTCTGTTATGAAAACCGGTGAAAACTAGCCACCCCGACCCTTTCACAAAAGCAGTGTTTTTCTGTTGCTTTGTTACATAACCGTCACTTCTCATACGGTACAATTTTCCATGTATACGATGGATTTTCAGGGGCGCCTGGGTTGCTCGGTCATTGGAAAATCTGGCACTTGATTATGGCTAGGTCGTGACCTCACAGGCCGTGGGTTCGAGCCCAGAGTCAGGCTCGCTGCTGGCAGCGCAGAGCCTGCTTGGGGTTCTCTCTCTTCCCGTCTCTCTCTCAATAAATAAACTCTGAAAAACTTTTAAAAGATCAGGTGGCATCTCATTTTGGGTTTTACGTCTCAGTCACCTGGAGCTCCAGAAAAAAAAAAAAAAATTGACAAACAAACAAAATACGCCTGTTTTGTGCTGGAAACACTATTGGGATCAGCCGCCCCTTCATACGCAGTCAGCGAACGCCAAGGGACTCATCATGCTTTGTGTACTTTCTTCCATTTGAACGTCTCTTTCAGACGTGCGTCTTTGATATACCAGGGTTCAGGGTCGCTTTTGACTCCTGCAAGGAGCCCCGGCTTCCCAGGAGCGGCTGCTGCTCTAGGAGCCGGGAGCTGCTCGAACGAGGACCGCACGTGACCTACCGTGGTGGAGCCCAACAGGTCTCTCCACGGGGAGGCAACATCCGGAGAGAATCCGGCAATCTAATGCAACGCACAGAGGAGGTTTCCAATGCTGTGTTATAAACCCCCTTGGTAGGGACGCCGTGTGATGAAAAGGTCGGGTACCTTCTCGCAAGCAAGACTTCGTATGCCAATTACAATAGTTTCTTGGGAAGGATAATCAAAGGGAACTATATGAAAATGATGGCGGGAGCGCCTGGGTGGCTCAGTAGGGGGACGGTCCGGCTTCGGCTCAGGTCACGACCTCGAGGTTGGTGCGTTCGAGCCCCCGTCGGGCTCTGTGCTGACAGCTCAAACCTGAGCCTGCTTCCGATTCTGTGTCTCCTTCTATCTCTGCTCCTCCCCCGTTCATGCTCTGTCTCTTTCTGTTTCTCAGAAATGAAGAAAAGTTAAGAAGGGGATTAGTGGAAATGCTGGCTAAATCTAGGGGAGCCCCGGGGACTCAGTCACTTAAGCTTGATTTCAGCTCAGCTCGTGATCTCACAGCTTGTGGGATGGAGCCCCGGATCGGACTCTGCGCTGTCAGCACGGGGCCTGCTTGGGATTCTTTCTCTCCCTTTCTCTCTGCCCCTGCCCTGCTTATGCTCTCTCCCTGTCTCTCTCTCGAAAACAAATAAATAAGCGTTAAAAAAAAAAAAATAAACAGTGGCTAAATCTGAAAGGAGCATGTAGTGTTTTTTTTTTTTAATACAGTGTTTACGTAAAGGCTCATTTATTTGGTCGATGTCCCATGGTTATCCAAAATGTTAACAGTGGGAGAAAGCGTGTGTGGAAACTGTCATGCTGATCTGCAGGCTCTGTATGAATCTGAATCTATTTTGAAACGTAGACACAATCAAACACATCGACACAGAAAGCGCAACTGAACCACCATCCACTGACCCATAGGGTGACAGGATCCTCAAACCGTTGGTTCTTTCTGCTTGGCTGGTGGTTGTTTGCAACTGCGCGATTCGCGGAACGCCTACTCTGTTTTGTGTGTCCTCAGTGCAGAAAGTGGGACACCGTGAGGAGGATTCTATGTGGGCTCGGCACGGCGGCAGGTGGATCGGGCTGCCGGTCCGGTTTGCCCTGTACCCTCTGCTGCAGCATCAATTAAGCCGTAGCTAATCGCTGCTGGGTCTGGCTTCCACGCCCACCGGCATTTGCTGCGATGGTCCTGGTCCCACCGACGCCCCCTCCAGAGACTACGCACCCTGTGCCTTGCCTATTCTACCCACTGGTCCGTACTTACAGGGCCTGCCATCTGTCAGCCTCCTCCGTACACATCTGTGGAATAGGGATTTCCAAACCCCGGTACGGTGCAAAGACCTCAGTGCGGCCACCTCACATCTATCTGCTTTGACTTTCCCATAATCGGTGTCTGAGTCCTCTGCTTAATCCGTGCCTTACAATAACCTAGGTTAACTCCTGGGCCGCTGGAGAGATTGTCTCTGCTTTAGAGAGCTCCCTCTAACTTTTCTTTCACGCCGCGTCCCCACGGAGATGAGCGTGGAGGACATGGGATTCAGTATTGGAGACGCGCCATCGATTAACTTGGTTTTTCTTCTCTGTTTCCTCTCTCCCCCCCCCCCGGCCCCCGCCCCCCGGTTCAAAGTCATCTCCCTTTGGAGAGTTAAAATAGTTTGTGTAAATAATTATGAATTCTTCCCTCACCAACGTGTATGATCTAAATATCATGCCCAGAGTGCTTCAGACCTTTGGGTGTTCATATTTATACTCAGGCCTCAGGAACCATAAGACATTTCATAACCCACAGTTTGAATCTAGATTCTAGAAAACCAGAAAACGACCTGGCTTTCAATACGATGGATCGCTATCCATCAGTTTTACGAACGTATTTAAAAACTCAAGGAAATATAAGGTATACAGATAGGAAAGAAGAAACGAACCTGTCTTTGCAGATGATATTATTATCTATGTAGAAAATCTGGATAAATTAGCCAAAAAAGTAACCCCTCCTGTCACGAATAAGGGATTAGAACAACCGTGTAAGACGCAAGGTTAGTACATAAAAGTCAGTCACCTTCCTATATATGCCAGCAGTGAGTAAATGGGATTTGGAATGAAAAACCAACGACCAGTTACATTACCACCCAGAAAACTGAAATACTTAGGCATGAATCCAGTGAAATATACGTAGATCATATGAGGAAAACCACGAAACCCTGCTGAACAAAATCGAAGAAGAACTAAACAAGTGAAAAGATATTCCAGGTTCACGGATAGGAAGACTCGATATTGTCCGTACGACAGTTCTTGCCAAAGCGATCTAGAGATGCAGCGCAATCCTTTTCGGAATCCCAGCAAGTTAGCGTGTGGATATTGACATGCTAATTCTAAACCGATACGGCGAGGAACGTGACCCAGAATCACCAGCATCATACTGAAGGAGAACAAAGTTGGAGGGTCGACACTACCTGGCTTCGAGACTCACCATCAATCTACAATAATCGAGACGAGGAAGTATTGGCAAAAGAGTAGAGACATTCAACAACGGAACAGAATAGAGAAGCCGCATGTAGACCCTCATGAATACAGGCAACTGATCTCTGACGAAGGAACGAAAGAAATACAAAGGAGCACAGGTAATCTTTTCGAAAAATAATGCTGGACACTGGATATTCACAAGCAGCGAAATGAATCCGGACACAAACCTTAGACCCTAACTCAAAAGGAATCACAAACCTAAAGGGAAAGCACAAAACTACAAAACTAGGAGATAACACAGAAAAATCCTATGTGGCCTTAGGTATGACCATGACCTTTCAGACACACCACCAAAGACAGGTCCGTGACAGAAGTCCTTGGGAAGCGACACTTCACTCAAATGAAACACCTGTGCTCTGCAAAAGACAATGTCAAGTGAATGAGAAGACAAACCACAGACGGGGAGAAAAATACTTGCAAAAGACATCTGATAAAAGAGTGTCATCCAGAAGTGTACACAAAATTCCTAAATTTTTTAAATATTTATTTATTCATGAGAGGGTAGGGAAGGGGGAGAGAGAGAGAGAGAGAGAGAGAGAGAGAGAGAGAGAAGGAGACACAGAATATGAAGGCAGGCTCCAGGCTCCGCGCTAGCCGTCAGCACAGAGCCCAGCGCGGGGCTCCAACCCACAAACCGGGAGATCATGACCTGAGCTGAAGTCAAAAGCTCAACCCACAGAGCCACTCAGGCGTCCAAGTGTGCAACAAAACAAAACGAAACAAAACATAAAACAACTTTTCAAACTCGAAAATAAGAAAACAAAACATTTTTTGATGAAAAAAATAGATCAAAGACTTTCATAAACATCTCACCAAAAGAGGATACACAGGTGGCCACGGAGCATGTGAAGACATGCTCCGTATCACATGGCATCAAGAAAATGCAAAGTAAAACAATAGTAAGATACCACTGCCCACGTATTAAGAATGGCTGTAATCTGGGGCTGTCGGTTGAGCGTCTGACTTCGCCTCAGGTCGCGGTCTTGCAGTTTGGGAGTTCGAGCCTCACATCGGGCTCATTGCCGTCAGTGTGGAGCCCTCTTCGGACCCTCTGTCCCCCTCTCTCTGCCCCTCCCTGGCCTGCACGCTCTCTCTTTCAAAAATGAAGAAACATTAACAAACAAAAAAAGAATGGCTCTAATCTAGAGCACCGACAACACCAAATACTGAGAAAGACGCGGGCAACTCCCATGAACCGCTGATGGGAATGCAGAATGCTAGAGCCGCTTTGGAAACTGGTTGGCTGGCGATTTTCTTATGAAACTCAACGGACGTTCCCCCTGTGACCCAACAATCACACTCCTTCCTATACACCCAAACGAACTGAAAAACTTACATCCACGTGAAATCCTGCACTTGAGTACTCAGAGCAACTTTTTCCAGAATTGTCCAAACTGAGAAGCACCCAGATGGTCTCGAGGGTAGCAGATTAGAGACCCAAAAAGCTGATGTTTCACTTTGAGTCCAAAGGCAGGAAAAAACTTGGTATCCCAGTGGGAAGGCTATCAGGCAGGGAGCGTTGTCCAACTCGGGGGAGGGTTAGAGTTTTTATGCTAGTCAGCTGTCAACTGATTAGATGTGGCCCACCGGCCCTAGAAAGAGACTCTGCCTCATTCAGGTCTATCGATGTAAATGTTAATCTCTTCTGAAACACCCAGAATAATATTTAACCAAGTAGCTAGGCTCCGTGTGGCAAAAAAAAAAAAAAAAAAAAAAAATTGGGATCTCTGTTTGAAGGCTATCAGGTGGAATTATTCCCTTTCTAGGGTGAGGGTTAGTATTTTTGCTGATTCACTTCCTCAACTGATTAGACGAGGCCCACCCACACTAGAAAGAATAACTACTTCGTTCAGTTCCATTCGATGTAACTGTCAATCGCATCTGAAACACCCAGAATAACATTAAACGGGATAGCTAGGTACCCTGTGGCCCCCATCAAGTTGGCATATAGAGGTAACCATAGTCACTCCATCTCTACTGAAACTCATAGAGAGTACACCGCTAACAGTGAGCTCGAAGACAGAGATAGGGAAGAGCCTGCTTTGGATTCTCTGCCTCCCTCTCCTTCTGCCCCTCCTCTACTCGCTCCCTCTTTCTCTCAACAATAAACATTAAAAAAAAAAAATGAAAAACAGAGCTACCCTATAACCCAGCAATGGCATTACGAGGTATTGATCAGAAGGACACAAACACACTGATTCGAAGGGAGACATGCACCCCAATGTTAATAGCAGTGCTATCAACAATAGCCAAATCACGGAAAGAGCCCCAATGTCCATCGACTGACAGACGGAGAAAGAAGATCAAGAACATCGCTCAGCGCTCGAAACGAATGACCTCTTGCATTTGCAACAACGTGGATGGACCTAGGATGCTCTACGCTTCGGGAAAGGAGTCAACCAGAGAAAGACGAATACCACATGATTCCATTCATATGTGGCATTTCAGAAACACAACCGACGAGCATATGGGAAAGAGAAGGAAACAGAAAATAAAAACAGAGCGGGAGGCACACCCTAAGACACTCTTAAAGAAAGAAGACAAACTGAGGGTTGCTGGACAGGGGAGGAGAGGTGAGCGAATGGGTTCAGTGGGTGATGGGCATGAAGGAGGGCACTTGTGGGATGAGCGCTGGCGTCACACATCAGTGAGCACTGGTGGATGTATGGAAGTGATGAATCACTGACTTCTACGCCCGAAACCAACATGACACTATATGTTAACTAACTTGAGTTTAGATAAGAACTTTCAAAAGAAAAGGAAAGAAGAAAAGGAAATGAAAGGAAAGGAAAAGAATAGGCACTAAAAGAAAGGGAAAAGAATAACAGAAAAGAAAAAAAGGAAAAAAGAAAAGGAAAGAGAAGAATAGAGAAAAAAGGAAAAGCACAGGAAAGGAAAAAGGAAAGGAATAGGAAAGGAAAAAGAAAAGGAAAGAGAAAAAAGGAAAAGGAAAGAGAAAAAAGGAAAAGGAAAGAAAAGAAAAGAGGGCAGTTTCCGGTCAGCACAGCACCGCCTTGCCTAGTCCTCCTTGAAGGCGTGGCTTGCGGCTCAGCTGTGGGCAGTGGGATGGGCAGGCAGCTTCCAGATGTCAGCTCCTCAGCTTCCGGGAGTCACCTCCCCTGAGATACACCGTTTCCCAAAGCCCCTTGCCTTCAGCGACTGAGGGGCGGAGGTCAGGGCCATCTCAGCTTGTTGGCTGAGGGTCCTGAGAGGTGCTGCTCGCTCCCAGGGCTTTCGCGGGCCTGCATTAGGCTGCACTGGAATTCACCTTCTGCTCAGTCGTGCCCCTTGCCCTCCCAAGGCGTCGACCTGTAATACACGACCCGTCCACCCTGTCTCAGCCCCTGTGTCGGCACCGCCCCACCGTGAGACCAAAGCGAAACTTTTATAGTTAAAACCCGGATTTATGTGAAAGCAAGTTCTTTAGTTAGTTTGCCGAAGAAAACACGTTGGTAGGAACCATCTTTGTTTCGGAGTCCGGCTCGGTTCTGCACTTTATTTCTCGTGCCTCACTGCTGTAGGCAATTTCCCGCTGTATTTCTGCAGCCGCGGGATAGGTAGTCTGCCTATCTCATACATGAGATGGATCCGTCAAGAATGAGAGAAATCCTCGCTGTTAATAATGCCGATGCTGTGGAGGTGTTCTCTACGTTTTGAGTTTTATTTTATTTTACTTTTTTACAGCAACTGTCAGACTGGTTTCCATGTAACACCCAGTACACTTCCCCACAAGTGCTCTCCTCCATGCCCATCACCCCCCTCCCTCGGCCCCTCCCCCTTCAGCCCACGGTTCCTATGTTTGCTCTCATAGGTCTAACAGGAGAAACCCAAGAGAGGACCACAGGGAGGGGAAGGGGGAAAGAGAGTTGGGGAGAGAGAGGGACACAAATCATGAGAGACTCTTCAATACTGAAAACAAACCGAGTTTTATTTTTCATAGGTTTTTCTGTTCAAAGCTATACTAGAAAACGGGCCTGCATCGTTCAGGGTCTGCGTCTTACTGATCTTTCTACCTCCTGATCGCCCAACACAATGAATGCGTGGCTCTAAAAAGAGGGTTAATAATAAACGGTGTCTTTTTCTTAATTACTACACGTATTAGAAGTTTCCATGATGCTACCAGTAACTGTGGGGAGGGGGGAGGTAGAGGCTGACTCTGGTGGCCATGGGGGTGGGGGGGGGGGGGGGGGTGGGGGGGGAGGGAGAGGTTGTGGGAGGAGCTGCCTCCAGCGGCAGGGGAGGGGCGGCATCTTCACTGCCTGGGGTTGTGGGAGTGGCTGTCTCCAGTGGCTGGGATTGTGGGAGGAGCTGCCTGCAGTGGCAGGGGAGGGACAACTGTCTCCAGTGGCTGGGGTTGTGGGAGGAGCTGACTCTCCTGGTGGGGGAGGGGCGGCTGTCTTCAGTGGCTGGGGTTGCGGGAGGAGCGGACTCCAGGGACTGCAGGGGGCGGGAAAGAGCAGCTACTGACTCCAGTGGCGGGCGGACTGCTTGACTCAGGAATTACAAGTTTCACATTTTATGCCACAGGAACGGACGCTCAGCTGGTATCATGAAAATCTGTACAGAGTGAGCGAGTTTCCAAAAAGAGTGAAATATATCGATGAAACAAAAGTCTTCTACTTCTGCTGGGAGTCCAAGTTACTCGCGAATGGGGAAAGACGTCCTGCTCTCAAGTACTTTATAAACTAGTGGCAGGGCACAGGACACCCTTATGAAGTTACTATTGCCCAGGTCCCTTTAGTAAATGCTATGGGTGCGTCTCTATTTGCTACCAAGAGGGACAGCCTGAGAGAGCAGAGGGGTTGGTTTTGTTGAACAGTTTTCCTCTCCAACCCCTAGGGGTAAAATCCCCGCCCCCCCCCCCCCTCAGGCTTTGTCCTGGAGCTGCTGTGGAAGAGGGGGCTGCACAGAGGGCACGTTGAAGCCTCTCTCCACTAGGGGGCGTCTGACTTGTCACCTAAGAGGGAGAGAGTGACTGCTGGGAAGAGAGGTCCCGGTGAGAGAGAGGTCACATCCTGCTGCTCTGTGTTCTCTCAGAGGGAAAGCACGTGTGGGAGAGAGAACGCTCTGGAAGATGGCTGTGAATTTCAGTGACCCAACCTGTGGCTTCTCACAGAGGAAAGTTGTAGATTTCCTCAACAAGCAGATCCTTCGAAATGGACTCAGTGCGCACTTCTACCTGATGCAGATGTGTGAGTCCTGGGCCGACATGGAGAAACAGCTGCGAGACATCCTGGTGGACTCTTCAGTGTCCAGGGCCATGAAGGAGTCCTGTGCCTGGAGAGCCCTGGCCCTGGCCGTGCGCCTGGCCGAGAGGCAGAAGCGGGAAGAGACACAGCAGAAGGAGAGACTCCAGGACCAGCTCCACGAGCGAAAGCTGTTCAGCAGCGCCTTGGCCGGGATGGTGGACAGACTCAGGAAAACCCAAGAACAGGAGAAGGAGAAGGCCCAGGCCGAGCTTCAGGAGAGCCTCGCGATCCTCCGCAGAGTCCAAGCAGACTGCCACCAGCTCAGGAAGGAGCTGCTCAAGATGCTGGGCGCACAGTCCCCAGAGCAGCCAGGAGCCGGGGGACACAATGAGGACCAGGCGACGCAGACGTCAGGTAGGTGTGCTTTTGGCTGCAGCAAGTGACTGGACGGGGAAAGAAACAGGCTTGGGGTCTGTTCCTCCTCCTGGCACTGCTGCTCTTGGAGGGGGCGGGGGTGGGCGGGGGTGGGCGGGACCCAGGAGGGAAAGGGACCTCTGAATGGGGCGATGGGCCTGTTTTCCCCTTGCTCTGAAGTCCTGGAGGCCTGGGCTTAGGTAGGCTGGACCCCAGACCCCTCCCCCCAGCCTGAGTCCCTCTGGAGCCTTTTGCTCATTCCCACCTGCATGGTTCTCTCCCAGGATCGGCCGCGGCAGGTGCAGCAGCAGCCGGGGCCCAGGCCTCCTCAGGGCAGGCAGACGCGGCCAGGGTCTCTGCCGGGACGGCTCCCACACCCGGCTGGAAGGGCAAGCAGTCCAGCTCCAAGAAGTTCTTGCAGAAGAAGTTCAGGCGGGAACCTGCCTACTCTTGCCCCAGAGGTCGCACCACCAGGCGCCACGCCGAGAACTGGGATTGTCAAAAGTGTCACTCGGTGAATTTCGCGTGGCGGGAGAAGTGCTTTAAATGTAAACATGTCCAGTTCCCAGAGGAAAGCGAGGGCTCTCAGCCTCCCAGGGATCGCTGAATCCCAACAAATTTATTTCCTGATGCTCTCATCTGATTTAGAAATGGAGCTAGACCCCGGTTTGTTGGTGTGGCTGCAGTTTTTGAAGAAAAAGTTATTAGAGAATCAGATCGGAAAGGAGAATAGTAGGCAAGTTCTCTTGATGGAGAGGGGGCGTTCGCTGTAAGCGAATATGGTTTTGATTAGATAGTATGTCAGACAAAAAGGAAGAAGATAGAGAAATCATCTTTATCCTTGCTCCGAGTCGGTTATAACAGTTAAATGGTTAAGTCGTTTTCTTACTTTTAGGTCTGTAGCTTGCTGAAACCCATTCTCCCATTGATTCGGTAACATTTGGAAAACACAGGGACAAAAACAAAAGTCACGCAAAATGCCAGCCCCTAGGGCCAGTTTAGAGTTCCGTTTCGCCAGCCTTCTATTGTCGTTTACGGACGTGCGCGTGTACCAACACACATGTCCAGGGAGGCAGAAACACGTGATTTGTTTCTTGGAAATGAAATTAAACTGGGCACATAAGTCAGGAATCTTCTTTAAAGAAATGCCCTTGGTTTAGATTTGGGAAACTGAGGGACACAGGCGTCCACAGGGCGGTGCTAAGGCAACTCCCTGCGGGAACAAAGCCCTCCAGTGTTTCGTTGTGTTGCTTTTCAACCCTTTTTTCCTGTGTATGTGTTGTTCTTCAAATTAATTCTTCCTTCTCATTTCTAAAGTAAAAAACTGAAAGTAAGGAACAGTGGAGAAGCCAAAAGAGGAACATACATGTTAAGCATAATCTCATTATTCAGAAAATGGTCATTCTGACCTGTATCTATTGTAGTTTTAAGCATGTTAAATGTTCAATGCTATGAAAGGTTTAATCGTTGTGTGAAGTGAACATATGTGCATATTAGTTTAAAACGTGCATACATTATTCCCCATCTTCCTCCTCTTCTTTTTCCTTTGGTCCTGTTTACTAGACTCGGCAATTCCTTGTTTATATGGGTTTGCTGGAGATTAGTTTTTGTTGTTTTGGGTGTTTTTTTCTTTGGTCCATTCAGAGAACCCCTCCTGATTTTATTGATCAGTTGTATTGCTTATGGCCTGTCAAAGGTATTCGTACATCTCTACTCCTTCTGCTTTCTTGAGGATGGGTTATGATGGTTTTTGTTTGCATCCTAAGCTCTTGATTGCATGCTCATTTCATTTGTTTTCATTCATTTCGTGGCTTGTGAAAGATGAGAAATTTCTGTCAAGTGTGACTTGTCCTTATGTCACAAAAAAGAATATGTACTTATATATGTATGTGTGTGTGTGTGCAGAAATTTAAGGGTGTGTATACACTCTCCATACACACATATATATCTGATGCTACTGATGGAATGGTAAAAATGGAGAGGGAAGCCCTTTCCCATGGAAATATTTTAAGCCTGTTTTCAGCATACATTTCCACCCGGTGGTAGCTTTGCAACCACCACAGACCCCAAGACTGGGAGAACAGGCCTGGGATCTTTCCATCCGTGCAAAGATGAGGACACTTGCACTAAATTTTTCTGTGGCAATAACTGCCTGAATCACCTGTGTTTACGTTCATACGGACGAAAAAGTTTTGAAACCTGGGGAAATGGCTCCAAGTGTATTGTTTTTAGGGAGTGCTTAATGTACACTGAGTGTGTGATATTAATTAGAATCTACTCTAAGCCAAGGTGTGCACTTTAAGACATTAATGTGGGGAAAAAATCTATAAGAACCCACAGAATTAATCCGCATGAATTTACTGTTTAATTTAAAAGATGTAATAGTAAGAACATGTTTTC
>PJEM01018565.1:0-18405 GCA_004023845.1 Helogale parvula | reverse complement strand
TACAAGGAACTCACCAAACTTCACACCCACAAAACAAATAACCCAGTGAAGAAATGGGCAGAAGACATGAACAGACACTTCTCCAAAGAGGACATCCAGATGGCCTACAGGCACATGAAATGATGCTCAACATCACTCATCATCAGGGAAACACAAATCAAAACCACACTGAGATACCACCTCCCACCAGTCAGAGTGGCTAAAATGAACAAATCAAGAGACTATAGATGCTGGCGAGGGTGTGGAGAGTTGGCCCCCCCTTACACTGTTGGTGAGAATATAAACTGGTGCAGCCGCTCTGGAAAACAGTGTGGAGGTTCCTCAAAAAACTATCCATGGAACTCCCTTATGACCCAGCAATAGCACTGTTAGGGATTTACCCAAGAGATACAGAAATGCTGATGCACAGGAGCACATGTACCCCAATGTTCATAGCAGCAATGTCAACAATAGCCAAAACATGGAAAGAGCCTAAATGTCCATCACCTGATGAGTGGATCAAGAAGATGTGGTATATATACACAATGGAGTACTACATGGCAATGAGAAAGAATGAAATATGGCCATTTGTAGGAAAGGGGATGGACCTCGAGGGTGTCATGTTAAGCGAAATAAGTCAGGCAGAGAAGGACAGAAATCATATGTTTGCACTCATAGGTTTAACAGGAAAAGAGGAGAAACCTAATGGAGGACCAGGGGGAGGGGAAGAGGGAAAGAGAGTTGGGGAGAGAGAGGGATGCAAAACTTGAGAGACTATTGAATGCTGAAAATGAACTGAGGGTTGAAGGGGAAGGAGGAGGGGGGAAAATATGTGGTGGTGATGGTGGAGGGCACTTCTGGGGAAGAGCACTGGGTGTTGTATGAAAACCAATTTGACAATAAACTATTTTTTAAAAAATCAGAAAAAAAACAATAATTCAGGATGGCACTGTTGACAACAGGATCCTGTGGGCAAAAACCCGAAGATGTCCAGAAAGGCACACATTTAACCAGGGACAGAGAAGGGAAAAGGAAGAGCTCTGGATGGGGGCTCATGGTCAGGGAGGCCTTTGGGTCAGAGAAAACTTTAGAACATCCAGGTTGTAAAGAATGGAGTTGTCAGAAAGGCTTAAGAGCACACACTGGGTTAGGAGATTTAATATCTTGACAGGGATCTTCAGAAATATCCGCTGGCCTACTCGGAATTTATCCAAAGGATACAGGAGTGCTGATTCACCGGGGCACATGAACCCCAATTTTTAAAGAAGTGCTATGAACAATAGCCAAAATTATGGAAAGAGCCAAATGTCCATCAACTGATGAGTAGATAAAGAAGATGTGTTTTATATATACAATGGAATACAATTCAGCAAGAATGAAATCTTGTCATTTGCAACAATGCGGATGGAGCTTGAAAGTGTTACTCTGAGTGAAATAAGTCAGAGAAAGACAGAGATCACATGTTTTCACTCTGTGTGGAATTTGAAAAACTTAACAGAAGACCAGGGTGGAAGGGAAGGAAAAAAGAAATAGTTTGCAAAAGAGAGATAGACAAACCAAAAGACAGTCTTAAATACAGAGAACAAACTGTGGCTTGATGGGAGGAGCGAGGGTGAGGGGAAAGTGGGCAATGGGCATTGAGAAGGATACTTGTTGAGATGAACACTGGGTGTTGTATGTAAGCAATGAATCATGGGATTCTACTCTTGAAGGCAAGAGCACACTGTGTATACTGTATTGTGGAGAGCTGCCAGGGGAAGAGATGTGTTCCTTGACCTAAGATCGGCCACCTGCAGGGCAGGACAGTGTTATCATTCCCAGCTCAAGGCCGGAGACAGCTTGGCTGGACTTTCTTATTGGCTCCTCAGACACTGTGTTAAAACTGCAGCTTCTGTTTCTCCTTTACCCTAGCCTTTTCACGTGACCCTGTTTCTTAGCAACCGACCCTTGCTTTCAGCCCTTTATAAGATGTATGTGTTTTCTCAATAAAATGAGGCTTGATCAGAGACTTTGTCTTGCCTCCATTCTCTGTGCCCCCTGCCCTACCCCATTCTTGCCCCCTCCCTCAGGATCTGCATTGACTGACCTGCCGGTCGGGTCAAGTGGCGCCCAACATATGCGATCTGAGTGTGAGGGACCCGGTGAAGAACACTGATCAAGGAAAAAAGAGAAGTAAGAAGAGAAAAAGGTAGTTACCGAAGTTTAAAAGAAATTATAAAGAGTCGACTGCGCAGGTACTTGCTGCGTAGCCCACGGCTCGGGTGAGTGATCGGTGATTCTAGGGCAGGAATTAAGCAAATGGTCTAACAGAGACCCTCAGGGCACAGGGAGTAAAGGTTAAGAAAAAGCAATTATTAGAATTTTTTCAGTTCCTCCATGAAGTCTGTCCTTAAGTGTTTTTCTAAATATAGATAGAGAATAAGGAAAGTGAGTAAAGAGATTGCCCAGTTGTGTTTTTCTAATGTCTTGGTCTTGTTTGTAAAACCTCTGTGGGAGGGAATGTAATAGCCTCTGGTGTGTGTGTGTGAGGTGAATGTGCAGTTCGGTTTGGCTTGCCTACCGGGTTCGAGTTTGTGGCTCCACGGGTGGGCACTCTTAAAGTCCCCAGGAAGCCTACGGAGTCCGAGTGGGCCTGGTCTGTGATACCATGGTGAAAAGCATGTGGTCTATGACGGCATTGGAATAGTTTCCGATCGTAAGTCACAACGCTGATTCCGCTATGGCTAAGCTTCACCTAAGCTCCTTCGGGACACGTCCAGACAGGCATCTGATTGGTCTCCTCATTAGAGGGGGCACCCTACCCTTTGTTTGTCTTTGCGTCACCGTATCATAAGAAATAAGGGATAAAAAATAAGGGATGGGCAATACTGAGTCTGTTTTACTTGTTTCGGGTTGCTGCAAACCCTCCCTGTAGAGATAGGCAGAGTTAGAGTGATGGATAGGTCAGAACTTGAAAAGCTTTGAGCCATATGGAGTCTAAAGAAAGAGGACTCTATATAGATTTTCTTCCACCCTGAAAATGGCTCTAGTAATCTGTAAGAGTCACCTGTCTAAACCTCCGGAGATAAGCTAGTTCATCATCTAAGTTTTAAATGCACATGTGCTTTTTGTCTGGGGTATCAAGTGGAAGGCTGGACGCATCATTACTTCCCACCCCGGGACCGCACTGAGACGTCGGTCGGCCCTTTAGTAAATCTATGTTCCTTTGCTTTGTAGAAGTGAGGGCTTCTCCCTCATTCATTTCCCAGGTTGGAACCAAATATTGTTGGTCTACCTCAGGACAGAGACCTGAAGGAATATTTCCCAGCAGCTGCCGGACTCATTTTGTTCCAGGGAGAATTCTTTCTCTTCTCTGGACTGACATGGATTGCCTAATTCTACTGGTTGAACAAAACAAAATTGTTGGGGGCTGTCACGTTTCCTGGCTGCCTCAGGCAAGGATTATCACTCTCCGGAGAGTGAACCAGTAAACAAGATTTGCATCTGGAGGCTGGAGATTGCCATTTCCTGGTCAAAATAATTTTGGCCTCTGTCATGACGTAGAGTGGCCAAGGTGCACAAAAGATCAAAACTGCATTTTAGATTATTCAGTGCTAACTCCCCCTTCCCAGCATTGCTGAGGCAAGTCTGGGCGCTTCTTTTGATATTCATTTGACTCTGTTTACCTGGTAACCGACCTGGGTCTGTTCCCCGCCCCAAAACACTATATAAGAGATTATTTTTTCTTAATAAAGAGGACGAAGAAGCTAGAGGCTTGATCGGAAACCGGGTGCTGTCTTCACTCTTTGCGTCTCCCTCCTGCCCTGTTTTTCTCTCCCTTCCTCAGGAGAAGGCCCCGCGACGGAGGCACGCTCAAAGCCGGGGACGAGCGCGCCTGGACCTGGCGAGCTAGCGCACCGTGGCACCCACAAGTTCCGCTCTAGCCTGGGGTGGAAGCAGACGGGCGGACGAGCAACCCCACAAAATAAAAAAAGACACAAAATAAAACAAAAAGCCTCAAACCTGCTCCTCTGTCAGAGCTGACAAAATTTTAAACTGGGAATTCTCCTTTTTTGCATTGCCACCTGCTGGGTGGGGAGAGGCCAATTTACATAACACCAGCTTCTCCCTCTGCTGTAGGTGATAAAAAACAAAAGACCACAAAAATCAGTTTTTTGCACCAAATTTCGAGGTTAAAATCAACTATAGGGAACAAAGTGTCTTACCTGGGCTCAAGCAAAACTTATTCAGTGTTTAAGTTTGTTGGTTTGAGATAAAAACAGAAATTTATGTTCTGTCTAAATCTGCCAAAGTCAAATAGGTTCCTATCTCTGCTCCAATTTTTAACAAGTGTATGTTAAAAGGATAGTTAATTTGGTCTGTTCTATAGTTTTCATGAGTAATTGTTAAAATAGTTTTAAAGGTACTTGATAATAAATTGAGATTAAATTCATTGGCTGTTTAACAAGATAACTAAAGCACAAGCCACAACTAGTGATTGATATATTGATATAGGATGAGGTCTGTGGGCTTTTGACTTGTGGCAGAACAACTGAAGATATTTAAAACTGTTAAAAAGCTGCTTTGTACTTAATTGGTTCATAAAATTTCCATGTAAGAAAAGTTCTGGTATAAACATCTTTCAGTTAGTTACTAAGTCCTCAATAGGAGACTAAGTTTTCTAAGAGTTAAAATTCTAAGTGTACTTCAGACTGATGGGGAAAAATAAAAAATTAAAAATTAAAAATTAAAAAAAAAGGAAAGCAACCCTGTATGCAGAAAATTGGGGATATGTAAGGAAAATATAAGAAATAAACATGTATTTTTGCTAAGGGTAAAATAAAGTAATTTTGTCCCAAATGAGATTGGTTGTTTGGGAAAAAATGGCTATGGGACAAAGTTTAAGGAATTTTATGTGTGAGGTTAAGATGAATGGAATATTAAAGGTATATTGGTATAAGGTTAAAATTCTGTTTTTCTCTCTTTCAAAAGACAAGTTTTTTTCGACCTTTGGTCTGCTCCTGTTAAGACTATGTAAATGAGGGGTTTCTCTTTTGTTAAGAAGGAGTTAGGTTGTAATGAAGGATCCCAAAGGCAAATAAGATCTTTTATTGCCACTTTGGTTAAATAAATGGAGTTTTCAGATTAGTAACAATTTGTAATTCTATTTAGGATATGCCTTGTAACTTCCTAAGGTTTTAACAAATTTCCAAGTATTCAAATGATAAAAAAAAAAAAAAAGTCTTTTAACCAATTAGGCCCTTTCATTAAAAATGCCAAGTTACTTTAAAAAGCACTCTAGTACAATGATACGCCTTAGGTCATATAGCATGGGTAAATGCTGCACCTGCTCTTATATATTTGCAATTCCTAAAGTCTTAATATTTTGGTATAAGATCATTACTTGACACCTTTAATAATCAAAATATAAGTGTCACTAAATTTCTAGATTTTGTCACAAAACGTGTTTCTTCTTCAAGGAAAGTTATAAAATAGACTTTTAAAACAAATACAGTATTTGACATCTTTTAGATTAATACTAAAATGAGTAAGAATTTCCAGAGCTAAAAGCTACATTCAAGCTAAACAAAAATTTAACACATAGGGTTAAGTAAACTAATAAAAATTATAGTTTTGTGACTCTTGTTGTTAAAAACATTGTTGGTTCTTTCATGTTTACTTATCCAGATTAAGAGACTTTCTCTTAAGATATCTATGATATACAAAAATGTCATAAAGTATTTGTTTGTAATCTAAAGCATTTATTTTTTAAGGACTGTAGATCCAACAAGAGGGATTAGTAGACACCAGGGCTGATGTCACCATTATTAAAAAGGAAGCCTGGCCTTCACAGTGGCCACTGTCGCCTACATTAACTAACCTTAAGGGCATAGGTCAAAACAAAACCCAGATAAAAAGGTGCAAAGTTATTGAGCTGGCAGGATGCAGAGGAAAATCAAAGGAACATTCAACCTTTTGTTATTCAAGGACTCCCTGTCAATCTATGGGAGTGAGACCTCCTGACTCAGATAAGTCTTATTATGTGTAGCCCAAATGAAATAGTTACAGCACAGATGCTAGCCCAGGGATTTAAGCCAGGAAAGGGACTAGAAAAGTAGGAGAAAGGCACTGCCCAACCTATAGAATTACAGGGCAATCACCAAAGAAAGGGATTAGGAAATTTATCGTAGGGGCCATTGACATTCCTGTACCTCATGCAGATAAGATCACTTGAAAATTTAATGACCCTATGTGGGTTAATCAATGGCTTTTATCTGTTAAAAAACTGCAAGCAACACATCAGCTAGTGCAGGAGCAATTAGCTGCTGGACACATAGTAGAGAGTAATTCTCCTTAAAATACTCCTATATTTGTCATAAAAAAGAAATCAGCTATATGGAGATTATTGCAGGACCTTAGGGTAGTAAACAAAACAATGGTTCTTATGGGAACGCTCCAGCCAGGGATTCCCTCTCCTGTGGCTATTATTTGCAAAACCTCTCTTACTCCTACAGCAGTTTTCTGGCAAAATAACCATTATGTGGGTGCATCTTTCTTCTCACCTGCCAAGGTCATCTATCCTTACTATTCGGCTATGGCGGACCTTATCATTCTAGGGAGAGAACAAAATGTAAAGTATTTTGGCAAGGAGCCTGATTCCATCATACAACCCTATTCAAAAGGACAGCTTGACTGGTCTTTTCAAACTACTGATTGCTGGCCTATTGCATGTGCTTCCTCCCACCCCTTCCACTTCTGCTCAACTTGTGGAGCTACATACAGTTGTTGTGGTCTTCTCTGCTTTTCATGAAAAACCTTTTAATTTATACACAGATAGTGCTTATATAGCTAACTCTGTACCCTTGCTAGAAACTACACCTTAAGAATTATGTTCAAGATTTCCTGTGAACAGGCACAACAGATAGTTAAACAGTGCCCTTCTTGTGTTGTGCATTTACCTGTTCCTCATTTGGGAGTAAATCCTCGAGGACTAGTGCCCAATGCAATCTGGCAAATGGATGTAATACACATTTTAGAGTTTGGAAATCTAAAGTATGTCCATGTGAATGTTGATACCTACAGCGGCTTCCTATACACTACCTTACGAACTGGAGAAGCAAAAAAGCACGTCGTAGCACACATGCTTTCTGCCATATCAGTGTTGGGGATCCCAAAACAAATAAAAACTGACAATGGACCCGGATATACTGGGACCGTGTTTGCTAAATTCTGTCAACAGTTACACATTAAATACATCACTGGGATCCCTTATAACCCACAAGGACAAGGTATAGTAGAACGGGCACATTTATCCTTAAAAAATACCCTTTAAAAGATTAAAAAGGGGGGAGGGGAATGATACCCCATCAAGGAATCTCCCAGAAATCTTCTACATCATTCACTCTTCATTTTAAATTTTTTAACTTTGGTTAAAGAAGGACGTTCAGCTGCTGAACGTTTCTGGCACAATGAGACGCAAAAAACTTTTGCTACCGTGCTTTGGAGGGACTCCTTGGATAATAAGACCCAGTCTTGATCTGGGGACGAGGAGCAGTGTGCATCTACTCACGACAAGCAGATGCAGCCCAATGGTTGCTGGAGAGACTAGTAAAGCAAATTGAGAAAAACACTCAGCCTTCCACGGAGGAGAAATCTCCTTGAGAAAAATCTTTGTCTTTTCTTTTAGGGACCATGTTTGGAAAATGGTGGCACCTCCTCTGGATGGTTGGGCTCCAGTATCTGGTAAGACCCATGCTGGGTGGATTTGGGGATCCCAATGCAGCCAGACAGCTCATACAGGAACGTTTTGGGAATCCTTGTGAGTGCCGAGGAGGATCTGGGGAAACTCTGCCCGATTGGGTTCTATCTGAGAGTGGAACTATTCGCAACCCCATCATTTCAACTATTGACTGTGGCCCTAAGACAGCATATCGAGTAGCCATTGGTTCCAACACTGGAGGTGCTAATATAAAATATTTCTGTCTGTCCAAACCACAGATTATTCCTGCTGCAGACGGCCGTCCTGGGCCCTGCCCATGCACCACCTTTTATGACACTATGCACAGTAGTTGCCATAGTTCTGTCCAGCAATGTATAAGTAAAAATGATAATAAAACATATTTCATGGCCATCCTAGGTCAGAAAGCTCATGCTAAAGGGAGCGATAATAACAGGGTGATGCAGTCCTCCTGCCTTGGCACTGTGAGGAAAACTGTTTGATGGAAAATGTCCCCTCCTGCTCATGTATCTGATGGAGGAAGACCGCAGAATTAATATAGGACGGCCAAAACCCGTGATAGAATTCAGAAAATAATAGAGGAATTAAACCCTAAGTTCAATCATCACCCTTTAGCACTCCCCGGACCTCGGGATTCTATTATAGACTTTTCTGCTTTTTCCATCTTGGAAAGTGCCCATAAAGTCCTAAATGCTACTAATCCTTCATTGGCACAAAATTGTTGGTTGTGCCTAAAAATGGGGGTGCCTGTGCCCGTGGTCCTCCCTCAGCAACATGACCTTACATTCAGCAATGCCTCTTGTGTAATTATCCCACCACTGCTGGTGCAACCTGTATTAGTCCATAACGCCACTTGCCTCTACTCGACCCCCCGCAACGACAGTTTTGGGATAGACCTAGGATTTGCCTCCTCTTTCGCTAGTTGTAGCGTCACTCACAACTATACATCCCCTACCTGCTCCAGTAATAACACTGTTTTTGTATGTGGCAATAATAGAGCTTATACTTATCTCCCTGCCAATTGGAAGGGGCTCTGCACCCTGGCCTTCCTTCTCCCGGATATCAGTATCATTCCTGGAGATGAGCCTGTCCCCATGCCCGGTTTTGATTATATATCCAGCTGACGTAAACGGGCTGTTCAAATTGACCCCTTACTGGTCGGCCTAGGTCTGGCTGCAGCAATTACTACAGGATCTGCGGGATTAGGTGTATCCATGACCCAGTATAATAAGCTCTCTAGGCAACTAATTGCTGATGTACAAGTTCTTTCCAATACTATTCAAGACATCCAAGATCAAGTGGACTCCTTGGCAGAAGTTGTCCTACAAAACAGATGAGGCCTCCAAGCAGGGAGGAATCTGTTTGGCTTTACAGGAGCGGTGCTGTTTCTATGTGGATAGTCCGGTGTTGTCAGAGACAAGGTCAAAAACCTTCAGGAGGATTTGGAGAAAAGAAGGGAGCTTGCTAATAACCCCTTTCTCACTGGATTCCACGGACTTCTGCCTTATATTCTGCCCCTCTTAGGACCTGTTCTGGGATTGTTGATCCTGGTATCTCTGGGCCCTGTTCTGTTTTGTAAGGTCATGGCATTTCTGAGGCAGCAAATAGATGCTATCAAAATGCAGCCTATCCAGGTCCATTATCACAAGCTCGATATGGCCGATCAGGAGGCCGATGAAGAGCTATATTATGGCAAGAGGCGTGGGCTGGTTAGCCAATGATGAGTAAGAGGGGCCTTACCATCCTATCAACCTAAGATAGGCTACTCAGGCATAGGCTTCTGGGTATGCCCATGACAGGTAAGAAGGATTGGCAGGCCCCCAACCTAAGACAGGCACAGTCCTTTCCTTGCCTATATTATCAGTTTTTGGAAAAGGCCCTTTTTTGGAAATATAAAAAAAGGGGACCTGTGGAGAGCTGCCAGAAGAGCTGCCAGGGGAAGAGATGTGTTCCTTGACCTAAGATCGGCCACCTGCAGGGCAGGACAGTGTTATCATTCCCAGCTCAAGGCCGGAGACAGCTTGGCTGGACTTTCTTATTGGCTCCTCAGACACTGTGTTAAAACTGCAGCTTCTGTTTCTCCTTTACCCTAGCCTTTTCATGTGACCCTGTTTCTTAGCAACCGACCCTTGCTTTCAGCCCTTTATAAGATGTATGTGTTTTCTCAATAAAATGAGGCTTGATCAGAGACTTTGTCTTGCCTCCATTCTCTGTGCCCCCTGCCCTACCCCATTCTTGCCCCCTCCCTCAGGACCTGAGTTGACTGACCTGCCGGTCGGGTCACTGTATGCCAACTAATTTGACAATAAAGATTTTTTTCAAAGTATTTGATTGTATCCTCAAATAATATGCAAGGGATGGGAACAGGGAAGTGGACTCAGAGATGCAGGAGGCTGGGACTGCTTGTGTCCAGTAAAGCAAGGTCAGGAGTAAAACATGCTTCTTTTTCAAGGTCATAATCTAAGAAGGTATCATTTCTTCTGATCCCCAGTGACACAGTAGCTCACTGGTTACAAAAATCAGAATCCCATATTCAAGTCCCAATCCCACTTCTAAACAGGTGATCTCTGGGTGAGCCATTTATATCGCTGTGTCTATTATTACTATATACATAGAAAGGGCGTTCCAGGCCACCCTGTCTCCCTTCTGGTCGCTTTGAGTCAGACACAATACAAGCAGAAGTTCTCTGGAAGGTATCAAAAACTCAATACAAAGAACAGTTGACTACCTCCCAAACACATGCCAAAAGATAGTGTATACACGCCCACTGCATAATAAAAGACACAGTTTAAACCATTTTTGCCCCTAAAATTTTCCAGGAGCTTAATACCTCAGAACATAGTCTAAAAGCCCAGATGAAATAATCAAACAGTAAAAAGGAAATCAAAAAAGATCCAAATCCAAACAATATCTTCTTTACATCAAGTGATAGAGGCAAAATAAGGCCGACAAACCTCAAAAGCAACAGACAGCACATTTAGTACAGAAAGGCCTTCCACAAACCAATGTGGAAACAAATTCCCTAACAGAAAAAGAGTTGCCAGAATTCTAAGCCAATAAACTCCCAAAAAAAGGAAAATGAAAAATCAAGGAAATAACAAATCAGATATTTTCTTTTGGCCACCCTATTGGCCAAAGTCAAAATACCAGTATACTTAATACTGCCCCCAAATCAAGCAGGACAGACCCTTACAGTAATGCCATTCCAGGAGATACCTGCCAGCCAGATATGGGATTTAACACTTCTAGGATCCATGTTAAAAGCAAAAATAGCAAAGTGAAACTTGAATATCTTTGACCCAATATACCAAAAGTGTTATTTTAACTCATTATGAAATTAAGAATCTGACATTCCCCCCCCCCCTTTTTTTTAAGAGTACTCCTCCTCTGCAATTGGGCATTTTAGACTTACAACATCTCTCAATCCAGATGCTAAACTTTTTTTGGAAAGGTTTTGAGTTTCCTAAGATTCTCTGTAGAAAAAGATTCACATACTCATTTTGTCCCAAACATATTTAAGTCTTGTAATAACTAGATTGAGTATCAGGTTTAAAAATTAATTCTAGATTAATTAAAATTCTAACCAACCCTCGGTCCCACCCACCACATTACGAGTGCCTGAAAGCCACGCATTGCTGAGGAGTACCTTATTAGAGAATACCGCTCTGTAGGAAATCTGCCCAACTAGCTCCCTGTCCCGGCCCTAGGAAAACGCAGCTCTTTGTTCAGCCTCCTGAAACTCTACACAGGGACTCTGATCACCATCCATATTGCAAGATTCCCCCTCCTGCCCTCCCACAGAGGTACCTTCCACTCCATGGACAGATCCATCCCATCATCCTTTTCTGTTTCTCTTCCTGCTGGATTAGTTTTCTAGAGGTCTGCCCAGCCCAGTCCTTAGTTGTGGGCACATCTTCGGTTCTCATACTACAAACAGGAAATAATGACAAGAAAGAGAAGCATACAAAGTGGTAAGTTCCATCTACTGAACAGCCCATGGTACCAAATACTTTCTATTCATCATCAATCCACACTCCTCCAGTTTACAGACAGGAAACTGACTCAGGAAAGCAACATGTTCAGGTCCTGCTGGAAATTCTTCACTACTAGTGGAGCCACCTGCTGTTGGAACCAGAGCTAATGGTCCCCATTCCTTTCCCAGGCTGTTCCCTGTACTGCATTCAAGCTTCCTTCCCCAGTCATCAACAGGGGCTCTCAACTCTTCAGGCAGGATCAGGGACCCCAGAAGGCCCTCTGGAGTGCTTCTTCTTTCCAGAATAGCGTTAGGCCCAAACAATGAAGAAAACCACCACTCAAGAACCTACTAGGTGTTGGGCACAGTGCCCAGCTCTCTCTGCGCAGACGATGCTCACAGCAGCTCACAGTCATTTCTTCCATTTGACAGAGAAGAGACTTCACCATGGGCAAAGAGTAAGCAGGAGGGCTGGGATCTCAAGGTGGCATGAGTGTCCCATGCTCTTCCCAGGTGACTAATGCTGTGTGTCTGCAGGACTACCAGGGTGGGGGGGGACAGGGGTCCCCACACTTGAGTCCCCACCTCTGAGATGATCAGATACAATCTCAGGGTTCGGCAGTCATGGCTGAGTAAGACCTATACTTTGTCAGACGAAAGCATTCACATCAGATTTCTGTGTATTCTACACACGATGAGCCATTTTGAAGGCCAGCATGTTGGGGGTTGGATATCGGGGACCCATTGTGCACTAGCTCTCTGCTAAGCATTCATGTGGGTTTCACATCTGAGTCTCTTAACAAGTCTGCAGGCTAGGTTCCACCACCCACATCCCGCAGAAAACTAAGGTAAAAAAGGTGAAGAGGCCCATGTAAGTTGACAAAGTCAATGGCAGAGTCCGAGTACAGAAGCACTTCCCAAAGCAGGAGAGGTTTTCTCCAGGCATGCAGCATTTTCCAGCCACTTGTGGGTCCAGCACTGACAGGGCACATAGCACCCAGAAAGGAGCAGGGCAAACATGATGCACAATCCCAGGGGGATTCAGCTCCCCAGGTGGGGAGTGTTCCAGTGTATGGTCCAGTGTCTATACCATATTTCCAGGACCACCTCCCTCCCTGCTATACCCAGCCCATCCAGATTCAGGTGATTGGGACAGGGACACTGGGTCCAGCCTATAAGCCCTCAGTGGCAGTGAGGGGTGTCCTCTCCAGGCAGTGGCACTCAGGAGTTGGGCACAACACACACTGTCCTTGGGAGAGCCTGGGTCCAGAGCTACCACATGGAGGGCACCTAAGCCTTTCCATGTGGAGCAAGGACTAGGCTCTCTCTCATATGCCAAGCCACGGAGATGAGAAGGAGTTGCTACAGGAGAGCCAAACACATGCTGATGTGTTGGGACCCATCAGCCAGAAGTGCTGTGTGGCCTTTGGGACCCTGCTTCCCCTACTTGAAAATGTGTGTGCTTGACTGCCTGACCTAAATGGATCAGAGACTGGAGTTAGTTTTCCTATTATTCATGCCACTTGGTAATTGCGGTTTCAGTAAATGGGCAGACTTTCTTATTGAAACTTCCTCCCTGTTTAGAGGCACCTTACTCACAGACTATTGTTAACCTTTAAAGAAAAATAGCCCTGTCATAAGCTTCAGTTAATATTACACTATGTACGCAAAATAAGACCCCTGCTGATGTACTTTTAGTGATAAATTATGTTTTTTTGATCTTCTGTATTGTACTTCATTCCTGTCTTTAATTTTCTGTTCTCTCTTCCATGAAAACAATGATCTTATGAAACATGTGATTCCTAAGAAGTTATAAACAATGTAATCATTAAAAGAAAGATGTAATCACCTGTGGTATATAAGACACCAAGTTTCACAGTAAAGTGTGGTCTCTTCCACCATTCATGTTGTCTGTGTTCATCCTTATAGATGTTTCGCCGACACCAACCCCCTACTCAGAGACCCTTAGACTCTGGTGCGTGGGCTGGTCCCCCGCACTGATGAACACAGGGAGGTAGGATCAAGTACTACACAAAGGTGGATCATGACTTACATGAGAAACAAGAGCAGGGATAGTTTCACAGACTGATCTGGTCTTGCCAGGGAATGGAAGGGTCAGTCATGGGAAGATGGAGTGGAGACCAGACAGACGACGACGATGGCAGGTCCTATTTGTTAGTGTGCCAGGCATAGTGCCGATTTACAAACATCTGAGCAAAATCCAGGCTCACAATGCCTGAAGTTTGGGAGGGGCTGGAACACTAGGAGGCTGGCCCTGGGCACATGGTTCATCAGGTGCCAGGCATAGTCCACTATCGCGGTTTCACATTGTGGAACCAGGGGAGCTAGTGAAGATGGAACCTTCAAGGAACACCTCTCTGGAGAAGGAACTGCAGAAGGCTGGAGGGGACTGGTGAGTTCTGGACCCAGGGACATCCAGGGGAGGACATTCCGGGGGATACCTGGCAGGATTGTGAACCATCAAGGTGCAAACAGGAGTGAATGAGAGTGAAAGGATACAGGCTCAGGATGCTGCTGTAAGTCTGGAGAGTCTTGAACAGATTTTCTAATGGCTCTCTAGTGGGAAGACTGCTCAGCCAAGGGTGATAGCACCCTCCCAGGGGACATCAGACAATCTCCAGAGATGCTACCAGCTTCTGTGAGGCCAGGGATGCTGCCCCAGGTCCTGTGATGCACAGGACAGCCTCCTAGCAGAGGACGACCCAGTCCCAAGCACAGTCCGGACTTCCCAGAGACTAGAGTGCAGAGAGAAAGCAGAAGGAGCCTACATAGGCTACTGAGTAATTCAGACAAAGTGGTAACTTCAGCCAAGGTGACAATAATTGAATTCCCAATACTCTTAGAAGGAATAGCTACCAGGATTTCTGCAGGAGAATTCAAAGTGGAACGAGAGAGGGAGAAGTGAAAGACAACATCAAGATTTATCAACAGAGCCACGAAAGAGCATTTATATGGCAAAAGTGCTAGCTGAGCACCTAGTGAGTCACAGAAACAGGCTTTAAAAAAACTCCTTCCCTATTGACACTTGCCATTGAGTGGGAAGGAAGCTGGCAGCTAAGCTCACATACTGTCATTTTTGGTAGCATTAAGCCCTCTTATCATGATTTGAGAGGCTGTACCAAGAGGACTTGGGGAGTTTCTCTGAGGAGCTGCTTTCTGAATGCCCATCAGTCAGGAGATCTGGAGTAAAGATAGACAAGGCAGGGTGTACAATGGGTGCAAATGCCTGGAGGCAGGAACATGCACGTGTTTGTAGAGCTACAGCAAGAATAGCATGGATGGAACAGGGGAGCTGGAAGAAGCAGACACTGGACAGGCAGGAAGAGGTGCAGAATCCACGGGTCCTTTGGCTATGGAAGATTTCATTTGCAGCACAACTGGCTGCCACTGGACAATTTAGCTGGTAACCATATTAACTCGCTACTCCAAGGAGGTCTCCAAACTGCCACCAGGGAAGGGACCAAGGGGACATCAGGGGAAGAATGGAGATGCACCGGGAGACTGAGTGATGGCTGGCAACAGCGATTCAAGGAACCAGAGGCGTGGGGGTTGGGTCTTGGCCACCAGACCCCAGCCAATTCTGTGAGTTTTAACAGCCTTGGTGCTTTGGTGGCACATTGTCAGAGGTGTGCCGGTCAGACTTGATTTAGAATCCGGACCCCACCAGCCTGCGCTGCAGCTAATGCAAAAAAAAAAAAAAAAAAAAAGTTTGCACCTGACACTTAGTGAAGGCAGTTGCGTGCCCAACCCATAAGAGGTGCTATCCTCTGGGGTGGGGATTCAGGTAGTGATGTGTGCACTCTGCTCACCCACTTTCAGTTAATAAACTTGAGGCCATTAGGTGTTGGATGGGAAGCTGTCAGCAGGTCTGTCTCACTAGAGCTGGACCTTACCGTAGGCTCAGTTGGCTTCTTTGATTCTGCTTAACCTCTGTGCTCATCGACACAGTGTGTGTGTGTGCAGGGGGAAGGTGACACAGCAACCACCTCCAAGGATGTGGGGTGCCCTCAATAGAGGAGCACACTGAAGCAGCTTAGCATCAGACTCGTGCTGAGACCAGGGGTGGGGCAGAGCCAGCTGGGTTTAAAAAGCTGGACATAAGCTACATGGGGAGACCCGCTGCCTATGGTAAGCAAGCAGCAGGTTCCCTTCCCAGGAATCCACATACACCATGTAGAATCTCTGCATTCAGGCAAAGCCACTGGCCAACATGGCAGAGGGGGTGGGATGAACTTGCTGCCTTCGGCACCTCCAGTTCTTCTGCTAGCAACATGGAGGGCTGTAGGTCTGTAGGCAAAATTCACGCAGAGCTGAGGATCCCTCCCTCACTTTCAAAGGCCCCTTCTAAAACCCGACAACTGATTATTGGTCTAGTTTCAATAATTTAAGTTTATTTAGGAGAGCGCACACACAAGCAGGGGAGATGTAGAGAGAGGAGAGAATCCCAAGCAGCCTTCACACAGATGCAGGGCTAGCTCTCGTTAACTGTAAGATCTTGACCTGAGCTGAAGTCAAAGGTAGGGATGCTTTATTGACTGAGCCTCCTGAGCGCCTCTAGTTTCAAGGACTTCCTGAAGAGACTCACCAAATAGCATAAACTTCAGGTCCTGAAGCATCTCCACCTGCTGTGGTCTAGACAGTCGGGTGACATTACTCGAGCAAAGACATTTCAATGGCTAAATAGTCATGGCGGTGCTTCTCAGACTTTTCCATGCATCAAGTTTCCCTAGGAGTGTCTATTAAAATCGAGTTCATTAAAACCCACCTTCAGTATTTGAGGCAGATCCAGACAGGACACGAAGAGGTAGATTTTCAACAAGCTCGTAAATGATGCTGATGCTGCTGGTCCAGTGTTTTGCGTGTGTGGACGCACAGAAGCAAGGACATGAGGATAGGGGAATGAGGAAGAGAGAGAGTCAAAGGATGGGGATGGGAGGAGCAACATGAGTGGTGCCCATATTGCTGCTTTATTTCTCACAGGCAAGTAGTTTTAATACAGAGACAGTCACAGGTGTAAACAATCCAGGAAGATTGCCAAAGCTTGAAGCACAATCAACATTCTAACTCAGGAAGCATGAAGCCTGAAGGTCATTTGTACAATTAACATTTTAACTCAAGTAATCTAATCCCAGAGAGAGACTGGGGGCAGCTGCAAGGGTTGTAAGGGCATAAGACCTTTTGCTCAATCGCACTCTCCCTACTGGCTCCCACACTGTTCTTTCACAGAAATGACTATATAACACTTTCATTTTACTTCCAAACATGTGTTTGAAAACCATATTCGGTTCATGCTAGTACATGCTAACTGAATGATACCTTCCGCACAGTGGCATTTCTCAGAATTGAGACCAAGGCACATATTTTTTTTGGTGTGCGCATATGTTTTCAAACACAGCTAACTGAGTTACAAAGAATCTCATTTGAGTGAAGCATTCCCAACAGTGTTCACTTCCAAGTTTGTGTTTGAAAACAATATTCACTTTGTTCTACTAATGCTAACTGAATGATACCTTTCACACAGTTTTGTTCATCAGAGTTGAGTGAAATGCAGTTATCTCTATGTTCTGTGCTCATGTTTTCAAACACAACTAACTTAGTTGCAAGTAATCTCAGTTGAATGAGATATTCCCTACAGTGTTCTTTCAGAGAAATGACTATATAACAATAACATTTCTATTTCAAGGGTGTGTTTGAAACAACATTCACTTCGTTCTAATGGATGCTAACTGAATGATACCTCCCGCACAGTATTCTTTCTCTGATTTATGTGAAAAGCACTTATTTCCTTGTTCTGCACACATGATTTCAAACACAACTAAATTATTTACATGATCTCAGTTGAGTGCGGCATTTCCCACAGGGTTCTTTCAGAAAACTGAGTATATAACAATAACATTTCTTTTTCGAGCATATGTTTAAACACAGCATTTACTTCTTTCTAGTACAGGCTAACAGAAGGATACCCTCTGCACAGTGTCGTTTCTCAGAGTTGAGTCAAAAGCATTTACTTCCATGGTCTGCGCACGTTTCCAAACAAAACTAACCTAGTTACTGATAATATCATTGAATGAGACATTCCCCACAGTGTTCTTTCACAGAAATGAGTATATAACTATAACATTTCCTTTTCAATCATATGTTTGAAAACAATACTCACTTCGTTCTACTAGATGCTAACTGAATGATACCTTGTGCACAGTGTTGTTTCTCAGAGTTGAGAGCAAAGACCTTAGTTTCTTGGTCTGCACACATGTTTTCAAACACAACTAACAGAGGTATACATAATCTCAGTTGAGTGAGGCATTCCCCCCAGTGTTCTTTCACAGAAATGAGTATATACCACTTACATTGTACTTCCAAGCACGTGTTTGGAAACAAAATTTGCCCCGGCCCGCGGGGTCCTTCAACAGGGAACCTTGGAGGAGGGAACGGGTGAATGGATGGGACAAGAGACACAAAGAATGAGAGCAAGACAGAGATCTGATCAAGCTCCAACGTTTATTCAAAAGGGGGTTTCTTATATACACAACCAGGGGAAAAGAAAAATGTGGGGAAGGGGGAAAGAACGTGGGGGAAGGCACACGGTACCAGGGACCTGTCAGACATTAACTGAAGGTAAACTTAATTCCTGGAGCCAATAGTTATTTATGACTCTTCAGGAACTAACAGCTATTTACTGCTGCTTATCTTGCTGTGATATTTAACAAAGTTAGTC
>PJEM01018564.1:0-18405 GCA_004023845.1 Helogale parvula | reverse complement strand
TCTGCCTGACTTATTTTGCTTAGCATGACACCCTCAAGGTCCATCCACTTTCCTACAAATGGCCATATGTCATTCTTCCTCATTGCCATATAGCACTCCATTGTATATATATACCACATCTTCTTGATCCATTCATCAGTTGATGGACATTTAGGCTCTTTCCATGATTTGGCTATTGTAGAAAGGGCCGCTATGAACATTGGGGTACATGTGCTCCTATGCATCAGCACTTCTTTATCCCTTGGGTAAATCCCTAGCAGGGCTATTGCTGGGTCATAGGGGGCTTTCTCCCAACTTCTGAGCTGTGTACTGGCATCCTGGCACTTAGGTGCCCTCTCATCCTATGATGACACCTTGTGGCTGAACTCTTAAACCCTGGGTTCTGCCTGTGCTCAAATGGTGTGGCCAAGTCTTCTGTTGAGTTGGGGCCTGAATTGATCCTGTCATTACACCAGCTCAGAGTAATGCTTTCTCGAGTTTTCATAGCTGCTGAACCTGCTAGAAATGCTTCCTGAACTCCAGGGATCACCACAGGATAGGAAAGGAGATTTATCCCCAAAGTGCAGGTGGAAAGGATGAGACGCAGAGAGACAGCTGACCTAGAGGTCCCAGGAGGTTGGACGCAGGTGGGAGAGTATCAGGGTCCCCTGGGCGCTCTGGTTCTGCATCCTGGCTCTGGCCAGGAACTTAGGAACTGTGCCCGTTCAGAAATCTCTGTAACCTCTTCTTGCTCAGTTATCTCCTCCAATAAGCCATTTATTGGGATTAAATAAGTTCATGTCTGTAAGGTACTCAGCATAATACCTTGCACATATCTGGGGCCCACCAAATTTTAATATATTAATATGATGACCTTTGTTATTTTCATCCATACCAGCCTCCAAAAGAGTAGAAAAAGAGGAGTGTAGCAGTTGGTATCATGGCTCTGTTTTAGCGCAAGTCTGTATTACGCAGAAATCAGGATGGCTACTCGTGCTGTAATGACAAAGACCAGGGTTCGGCAATTTGTAGGGGCCACATGTCACGTTACAAGGCATTCATATTCTCATTAACAGTGCTGCATGCCAGGGTAATGCATTGAGAGACAATGGGATCTTTTTTTAAATTATTTTTTTTAATAGTTTAGAGGGAGAGAGTGCAAGGGGGAGAGGGACAGAGGAAGAGAGAGAGAATTCCAAGCAGGCTCCACGCTCAACTCAGAACCCAACATGGGCCTCAATCCCATAACAGTGGGAATCATGACCCAAGTCAAAATCAAGAGTCAGATGCCTATCTAACTGAGCCACCCAGGTGCTTCAATAATGGGATCTTTTAACCCCCAAATGGGAGTTTACTCTCTGGATGACTTTCTCACTATGTTCATGACTCTGGACAAAATGTACTCTTCTCTTCTAGCTGAAACATTGGTCATTGTCCAGGTTGGGGAATCTTTCCAGGTGTTTGGGAGTCCTGTCATGCAAACAGAATGACTAGAAAGGAAGGTGGGTGCCTGGGGTTGCTTTGCTCCGTGACTTGGGCCACCACGCTGCCTATAGTAGGTTTATGTGCTGACATTAGCCTGTGTGACATCATTTGCTGGTGCTCTGGCTACGACTCTACAAGGCTTCATTCCAACTGATTTATCTATTGGGGAAGGAGTAATTGAAACATTTTTTAAAGTTAGAATTACTAGCAAGACATCCCACTGAATGTTTAAGAAGAGGAATAGCTCAATGTGTCACCTTTAGATCTGATGATTTTAAAAAATTACATTGTGCAATTTACTTGATATATATATATCATGCACAGAATGTGAAGGGACATCCTTTGAATTGGGGGCCATACTACTTATCTCAAGGAAGTCTACCAATTGGCCAACGTGATGGCTGGTGCCAATGGGAAATGCAGGCAGCCACCTGTTACGTGTCAGAGAAGGTTAGGACCACTTGTGATCAATGACTTGTTCAGTCAAGAGTGCAGGTAGAGTTGAAGGTACCCCTGAGTTCCTTCATTTTTATGTCTTTTTGTTTCTTTTAATTTCTTTTTTAAATTTCTTTTTATTGTTTTATTTACTTTTGAGAGAAAGACAGAGACAGAGTGTGAGTGGAGGAGGGGCAGAGAGAGAAGGAGATGCAGAATCTGAAGCAGGCTCCAGGCTCTGAGCTGTCAGCATGGAGCCTGAGGTGGGGTCCGAACCCACAGACCATGAAAGCATGACCTAAACTGAAGTTGAGTGCTTAGCCAGCTGAGCCACCCAGGTGACTCTCTTTTAATTTCTTAGAACAAAATTACATATTTTATTTTAATTCTATTTTAATAATAGAAAAAATAATTGTATTTTAATAATAAATTGAACTACTTGAATCTTGATGACTACTCATTGAACAGTTGGTTGTGAGCTGTTATGCAGTGGAATACTGACAACGATGTTTTTTCCCCAAACATGTCTGGAGGTCCCGAGTTCCTGTCAGTTTGCTGGTCTAGACTGAATCACTGGAACTTTATAGTGATGAAACGGGCTCCTTTTCAAACTGATGAACACACAGTGACAATGTACTGTGGATGGGCGCTTTTTATAGATATGGTATATAAATGAGAATATTAGCTTCCATTGCAACATCCTCATTTTATCATCCATAAAGCTAAATTCTGAAATCCATTTTTATAGTCAGTTTTAAGTATGAAATCCTTTTTTGCTCTGTAACTTTATTATGTGCATTAGAGAAATATTTTCTCTACTCTCTTCAGAGCGAGCTCACTTCTATGAAGAGCGTTTTTGCTGCAGCGGAGTGCTGTGACGATAGCAGCAAATTGTGTACTACTGGCTCCAGAAAGACCGTTATTATGAATGTCTTAGTCCATTGGCTCTAGACAGAAAAGCTCAATAGGAGCAGACAAACACACTTGCCTATTTCGAGAATACAGACAAAAATATTTGGCCTGGGGAATTGCAAAAACAAAGCAATAAAAGTGAGGGAACTCAGTGCTTGCTTTGGAGCACAAAGACATTCCTGATGGCTTTGATTGCAACACAGCAGATGCTTCTGTGGTAGGTTAATTTGCGAAAACATGAAATAAAATAAGCCTACCCATCAGAACCTTCTCATTGAAGCCCCATTTTGAACTGGGCATCAGAGAACACTCTGGAGTTGCTGTGGGGATCCGGGAGTGATGTGTTTTGTTCTGCGGAGTTGTTTTATGGATGCATAATTCGATGCTTCCCCTTCTGATTGGTGGTTGGACATCCGTTAAGATCTCTTCCCTAAAGGGTACAATTGCCCATTCAAATATTTATTAATAAGAGAGTAAGGCTGATTTAGCCCGCAAACACTGTCAGGTCCATTTATCGCAATGCATTATTTAAGAGCTATTTGTAGCAGATTAGAGATAATAATTGCCAGTATTATCAGGTGGAATATTGCAGTGAAGAACCCACTAATATAACGTAGTGAGCTCCCGGAGCGAGAGGGATGGTGCTTTTTGGGAACCTCCGACACTTTGCTGTGAGCTGCCAAGTCGTGTTTTGGGCGGATTTACTGTCACAGAACGCTCACAGAAGTACTCTTTTGTGGACAGTAAAAAATGCAAATGGCAATTCATTCATTGAGTAATGATTGCTTTGGACAGACTGTGAAGTGTAATGTATCCTAAACACTCAACGATCAGCCTTATTTATGACACCCTGTGTCGGTGCTCACCCACTATGGAGGTGATTCTTGTCGGGTAGTATAGATATATTTCTTAATCGCATGTTACCGTTGTGGGTGATTGAACATTATCTTTCCTAGATACAAGGTAGGTAGGTTGGAAACACTGCTGTATTCATTCAGGAAAGAATGCCTCATTCACACAACTGTTTTCAGCAGGAGCAGGTCCAGAGAACCGGGGCCAGCCCAGAAACACCAGCCTTCTTGTAAGTGGGACCCACTACAAGGGACATAAGCACTTCTCGCTCAGATTCCTAGACTTCTCCTTCCAGTCAGCCTCTGCTAGATTTGACCCCAATGTGAGCATAGACTCCAAGTTCTTTCTCAGTCTGTTCAAAGGTGAAGCTTCCTGCTCCATACCCATCTGATTTTGACCTTCCTTTCCCATCCCTTTATGAGGCGAGTTAGGAAATCGTGTCTCCCCAGATCTTACAGGAATCTGACCTCAGCCCACCCATGGCCTTCCCTTTGCCCTTTGCTTCCCTTGCCTGCTGGCCATGAGTCCTCTCTGTCACGCAGCCTGGGTACACAAGCCACGTGTGAACACTGCCAACCATGGCACACAACCCTTAGTCATTACAGGTGGGCCTGTCTTTGTTTCCACGGGCAGTGGGTACCAAGCCAAGGGAAGTCTCTACAGCAAAAAAGCAAAGGAAGCCTGTTTTTCAGTCTGTTAAAACTCCGTGGTTGTTGTACAAAATGACATCTAGGATACTTCCCTGGAAAAAGTCTCATTACTTGTAAGCCAGAAAGAGGAACAATGATGTGTGTATATACATTATACACATTATATACATTCCAACTTTGCTTAGCAGTTGTATCTCTTATGAACGCAGAGATTCTCACAAAGTCCTTGACTTTAATATCTCTTTTCTGAGTACTTATCATGACTCAATAGGCCCATAAATGGGCCGCTGATCAGTGTACTAATGGTTTGTCCATAGGCTCACTTAATTCTGAGGATTGTCCAGAAACCATATGTTTGCACTCATAGGTCTAGCAGGAGAACAGGAGAGACCTAATGGAGAACCGGGGGGAGCAGAGGAGGGAGAGAGAGTTGGGGAGAGAGAGGGAAGCAAAACTTGAGAGACTGTTGAATGCTGAAAATGAACTGAGAGTTGAAGGGGAAGGGGGAGGGGGGAAAAGAGGTGGCGGTGATGGTGGAGGGCACTTAAGGGGAAGAGCACTGGGTGTTGTATGGAAAACAATTTGACAATAAAATATTATGGAAAAAAATTCTGAGGATTGTCCAGTAAAAAAGAAAAAAAGAAAAAATTCTTCCCTCATGTAGATGGCTGAGTGCACGAAGCAATTTAATACTTTCTTGTAACCAGCAGTGATTTTTTCCCCCTTTTGATTATGAAACTCACCAAGCGCCTCATTGTAATGATAAACACCAAATAAAGCTTCCTTCACAGGGTTAGACTGGCTTCGGGGAAACATCCTTATTTTAGAGGCGTTTCACAGAGTTAGATTTTCACTGACAGTAAATCATAATGCTGTTTTTCTTCTACTTTGAGGTAAGGCACACCTGTTAGAAGAAACTATCTATGTGCTAAACCTCTTCTTTTGTTGGCTTTGGGAAACATTTTTGTTTTTGCTCTTAAAATGAAAATCAGCTCGGAAACAGAGTTGAGGGAGAAACAAGGCTCATTGACAGAGGAAAACATTTAACAATAGAAAGAGAAAAAATCCTTTATATGTCTTGGTACTTTATTTAAAAAGAGGGAAATCTGCCTTTCTGTTTCTAAAGTTAAACTGTATGGGGTCTTCATTCTGCATTGTAGAATTATCAATAGTGAGCCCATCTGGAATAAGAATGGGAAATCTAACCCTCTGAAAGGAACTTTCTTTTTTTATATGGAAAACCAAGATGGGAACTTCCAAACCGAGTTCCCCCACCCCTGCTGAGGTTGGAATTGAAATTTCTTCTTGCTATTACTGAGCTTCAGGTGAAATATCAGTCTGTAACTCCATAGACCAAGGGGACAGCATGGCACTGACTTAGGCTGACTTGGTATGGATTTCCTTTCAGCAAATTAAAATCTACCTCCCTCTATAGGGCAAAAAAGAGGATGTGGTCACATTCTGCTGTGTTTTACCAGCGTATCATGGGCATCCACCACATTCAAGAATATTCTTCTTTCAAGTTTTTCAGATCGAAGAGATTTTTTTAAAGGTATGTCTGCATTTCACATCTTCTAAAAAGAAACATTTCCCCTAAAAGTGAAAAATCAGCTTGGGAGAGTGGAGAGGTACCAATAAAAGAGTATTTTTGTTTTTTGGAAAAATATATGTATATATATATATATATATATACATTATTGGATGTGTGATGGTAAATGTGGTTAGTCATCTGAATGGAAGAAAAAAGGCAAGTGAGTGATTTGACACCCATTTATCTTTCATTTTCTTTTCCTACTTTTGTAGGATATCTGTTATGCATTGTGATGGGCTACCATCCAGATACAGAAAAATCAATAAGATGTGGGCCTGTGATGCTTAGCTTTATGGATCAGTCTGACTGGACCACGATCACCCAGATAGCTGGCTAAATATCATGTGCATGAAGGTGTCTCTGGAAGAGATTAGCACTTGAATTTGCTTTCAAAGGGCAGGTTTAGTAAGGCAGGTGGCCCTCGCCAGTGTGGGTAGACACCATCGAATCCTCTTAAAACTTGTCATGCAGTATGCTTGGCCCAGAGTTTCCTGTAGACGTGTGGTCTTATTGAAGGCTCTCTTGAAACTGATATGTGACGTAGCAAGGGATCCCAGCCTTACACCTGAGCCTGTTAAGAGCACCTTGTTAGAGGAGGCCACAGATTGCCTGATTCTCCTGGACCACTGTTGTCAAGGCCAGGTAAAGGGTCTCCTGGTCAAAATTCTCCAAAGCTGCGAAGACAGCAAGGTGGGGAACTGTATCAGAAAAGTCCAGCAGGTTTCTGAAGGCACACCCTACAATGGAACTTAAGATTTGTCTTACTTTCCTAAAACAGGAAGGCTTTTCCTCTTGTTCCAACTGTATAAATGGCATTATTTAAGAAAAAAGGTATTTTTACACTAAAAAAAAAAAAAAGACCGGATAGAACATAAATGGAGAGGAGTGTGAATTTGCTATCTGGCTCTGAGGCCCTAAAATTATATCACTGGCTTTTCTGGGTCCTCATCTTGTAGATGGCACACCATGGGTCTCCTCAGCCTCCATGCCTGGTCCTCTCTCTCCAGAGTCCTTGACTAACACAGGTCTGTTTCAGGGTTTCTCAAATAGGCTGGTTGATGGAAGACATCATCTGATATTTGAATGCAGTATATGTTCTTTCTTTCTTTCTTACTTTTTTTTTTTTTTTGGTGGAAAGAAACTATTTGACTAGATTATGGGGACTGGAAATTTCCATCAAAACTACTTTGAGAATGAGAAGATGTAGAACAGAAGTGATCAGGTAGAAAAATAAAGATGCCCACAGCAATGGCTCATATTTATTGTATGGATCCTATATCTACGTAAAACAAGCATTCAGTGTTTTAGAAAACTATGAAAGGAGCACACAATTTGTATGGGGCTTTTATCACTGATGCAGAGATTCCTGTTATTCACAAACTGGAATCACATCCAGGCCCGGCACGGACCCAGCAGCTGCCAATGCCCTTGGATTAGACAGTGCCAGCTAGGGCCGAGGAGGTTAGTCAGACAGCAACTTGGAGCAAGTCTCCTTCCCAGAAGTATTTCAGCTCCAGCTTTCTCTGAGACCGTAAATGGTGATGTGGAATATTGGTCATTGAATATTTTTTAGGCTGAAGAAATGGCAGTGCTTGGTTAAATGGACAATAGAAGAGAAAGAAAAGATGGGGGAAAAATATGTTACATGTACCGTTTGCCCCTGGAGCCACATGGCTAGTTCCAAGGCGAGGGTGGAGATTAGGTAGTGGTCATGGCGGCTTAGCCTTGGGCCAGGGGACACGTAGGAGTTTAAGAATGGAGATGATCCTGTTGGGTGAGTGTAAGAGAAAGAACCTTAAAGAATTTTAAATTGGCTTGAGATATGGAGAGATGGAGAGGTGGCTAAGAGAAATGTCAGGGAGGACAAAATATAACTTTCTAAGCTTTGCAGTGAATAAACTCAAGAGAGTATTTCAGACCTCGGGTCTCCAAGGTAAGGAGATGCAGCAAAAACATAAAACAAAAGAACGATCTATAAATTCGTAAGGCTATCAGAATATTGGCAGCTACTAGAGAACCATGTGTCACTGCAGTGTTGGCTCATGTTACCCTGAGAAGCAAGGATGACGTGTTTTTTTTCTTGATCTGGGTTACACCTGCCTTCCATGGAAATCTTCCGATGTTTCTGGGTGAAGAGACTGCTGTGAAGGGTTAATAAAGCCAAATGACGATCGAAGTGGCGAAAATGTGGGAAAAAATACCTGGATGCAAAGTTTAAAGTCTAAAAATACTTTGAAGCTGGAGAAATCCTTAGCCACAGAGCTTCAGGTATAGAAGATAATTTATGCAACCAGTAGGCTCAGCGCTGTGGCCCTCTGTGATTCTAAACTGCTCAGCTACACTCCATCTCATTAATATTTCGACCATGGTCATTCATTTTACTATGAAATTATTTCCTCATATAATTGTAGTTTGCTACTGTTTGCGTATTTTTTGTGTGCGTGTCATCGACGCTTTGATGGTAGAAATTAATTTGTTTTAATAATGTAAGCAGAACAGTAGGTTTGAAATAGAAGGAGGAGTGTAATGAATCCCGCAAGTGAAATACAGCAGATTTTAGGTGCATGTTAAAGAGGAAGCAGCTTCCTTGGTAGCGGAGGATCAAGGAAGACAAGGCGGTTTGGGGGGACAAATTGCTTTCATCAGACTGTTAGGAGGGGCGGGAGGGTGTTTCAGAAGGAGCACTGGCTCGTGTGCAGAGCATGTCAGGGAGTAACGTAGTTCAGCAAGGCTGGGTGCTAGAAGCTACGAAGGTATGCCAATCTTAGGCGGAATATTTAGTGCAGAAGTTTGGGCTTTGTCCTGTAGAAATAGACTGAAAAAATGCTTTTGTACAATTGCTGAATAGTCTATATACTCATATTGCTAAAGCAATGCATATTGTACATTTCTCCTATATGCCCAGCTCACCACTGTGCCTGCACCATCCACAGATAGCCATTTTTATATGTTTTTGTGTGTATCCTCCCACAGACTCTTTAGGCAAATATCAATGGACATCGTTATTTCCCTTTTTTATGCAAAAGGAAGCATGCTATGCATTCTTCTTGCTCCTTTGCCCTTTTCCCTTAAAATATGCTTCTTGGCCACTTTCCATACTTTTTTGTAAACGCTGAATGCTCTGCAAGTACTTGATGTGTTTATTAGTTTATTAGCTTCTTGCTGATTTGGGATGGTTTAGTTGTTTACTGTTACAATGTAAAGCCATCAGTTTGCCTGTAGCAAAGATACCTCAGCAGTAAGTGACAAGAACCAGGATTATGGAGTTCAAAGACACTGAATTTCTAATTTTGATCGGTCTCAACAGTTGTCATTTCTGGACGTAGTTTCATTCATATTCTATGCCATGCTTTTTTTTTTTTCAATAGCACTACCGATAGCATGCTAGCTATCATCCAAATATCAACAGTGATCAGTGAAATAAGGTAATCTTAGGGTAGCTTAATAATCACTTCTGTTTTTAAGAGTGAGTTTGAATATCTTCTTTGCATGTTGAGATTTTCTGTGTGTGTACTATCCATAAACTCACTGTTCACTGTTTCTGTCTGATTTTACGGCTCCATTATTTTTATAAATTCAAAGGTGTTAATTGTAAGTTTGGATAGAAACCTTAGATCATATGAGTGACAAATGTCATTTTTCCTAATAGATTGTTTGCTGTTTAACTTGGCTCATGGTATTTCTTTTGTTTTGTCCATTTACATACACTTCACTTAGTGGTTAAAGGGGCCTACACTTCTCTGGGGTTATGCACACATTCTACCATTCTAATATTTTAATTCTTTTATTTAATATTGACTCTAAAACTTTGATCTTTGCTTCCATTTATCTGACGTAAACCATGAGATAACACAGATTATCTTCTTATATGACAGGTCGGTTGTCGGCAAATATGCTATTTCTTAATCATCCACCCTTTTCTCAACCGATTTGTGAGGCCAACTTTCTCATGCATCCAGAAAAGATGGAGCTTTCTTCACCGTTAAATAATAAATGTGATGCAGTTGTGACACACACAATTAGATTTTTGAAATTAGCTGGGTCTCAGTATCATGCAGAAGAAAGAGATAAAAATAACAAAACCCAAGAAAACGCTCAAAAAGGAAAGATGAAAGGAAAGTGAATGCAAAGTAAAGGACGGGAAATTGCCTTATCAAATGTAAAAAAATGTATTTTCAGGCTCCCGGGATAAAGCCACGTGGTCCAAGAGTAGGGTTAGAGACGCAGATGGGTGGAACACAGTAGGCGTTCTGGTAAAAAGTCACTTCAGGGACACTGGGTATGTCTATATGGGCACTTCTCGGCCTGCTTTTGGTTTTGGTTTTGTTTTCTTAATATGCCTTCTGTTTTCATTCTAATCGATAGATTTCCTGTTAGTACCCATTCCCCCTCCCTGTATTTCGCTTTTCTCTGTCGATCACTGGGTTTTCTGTGGTGTCTTCGATTCCCCCTTAGGGTCTCACCCATTGAGTCTTAGATTAGGAGAACTTTTTCTTCCTTCCTCAGTTCTGCCAGCTCAGATTTGATCCTCTCCTGCTGCTTCATCATCTCTTCCCGGAGGTACCGTGTCTCTGCTTTGCGATAGTGATTGGTACGTTGAAGATTATTTTTTTGAAAGGCAGAGAAATCTTTAATTGCTTTATGACATCATCTTCCTAAGACTGTTCGTCCGTCTCGTGACAGAACTGTGTTCTCTGCTGTACTTGGAAAAATGTTAGTTATATATTTCGTTTCCTGTTCTCGTCTTTTCCTGACCAGTGGCTCACAGAAGTTCCTGGAGTGGCCCCGAGCAGGGCAGTTGCACAGGCTTCCTTCCCAGCCCAAGGCCCTCTCCCTCCTCCCAATGGAAGAGAAGGGCCAATTCCTCTGAGTTTCGTCTGTCTGTGACGGCCTCTCCTGGTTTCTTCCCCAAACCAAGGCAAATGCGTTGGGACTCCTCTGGCTTGCCCTGATTGCCCTAAACCCATATTTCTCATTGCAGTAAAGATTGTACCCTCAGGGGCGCCCCGGGGGGCTCAGTCTGTTAGGCCTCTGATTCTATCTCAGCTCAGGTCATGATCTTGTGGTT
The DNA here is from genome assembly GCA_004023845.1 of Helogale parvula. Taxonomy (NCBI): domain Eukaryota; kingdom Metazoa; phylum Chordata; class Mammalia; order Carnivora; family Herpestidae; genus Helogale; species Helogale parvula. The sequence goes on along the minus strand of PJEM01018564.1, from coordinate 7,433 downwards.
TATGAGTTCAAGCCCCATGATGGCCTCTGCACTGACAGCTCAGAGTGTGTGAGATTCTCTGTCTCCCTCGCTCTCTGCCCCTGCCCTGCTCACTCTCTCCCAAATAAATAAATAAACTAAAAAAATATATTAAGAAGAAAAAAAAAGATGGGCCTCTGGGGCAATCAGAGCACCTGCACACCTGTCCTTGGGTGAGTGCGGCGCCCCCCCTCGGGGCCTCCGGGACTTCGCAGGCCTTGCCTGCATCTGTCTCCCAGCTCAGCTGACAATTGAGCCAGGGTTTCCTGCCCATTCTGCCGGTGGTGTTTGCATGGAGGGCGGGTGGCATAGACTGCTGGAAGTGGCTGGAACAGAAGTGGTGGTAATAGTAATCGCACACGTGGCGGATACTTGTCTCTGCCACGTTCCAGCCTCTGATGCTCAGGGCGCCCTGCGAGCTGAGCACAGTCCTTCTCCTTTTCCCAGAGGTGGACACGGTGGCACCGGGGAGGGTCGGCGGCTCGACCATCTGCACCTAGCTGGTAAGGAGTCGCGGGGAGTGCACCGAGAGAATCTGGCTCAAGCTTCCGTATCTTTAACTGCTGTGCTGTGTATGGTCGTACCTACACCAGAGTCTGATTTGAACATTTTAGATCCTAGAACTTACAAGCTTTTCAAAATGTAAGTGTCAGCAGCTTGGGGGAGGAAGAGAGAGGGTCAGGAATGTAGGCACTTTTGTTAAGCAGAAGCTTCTCAAAGTTCTCTGTGTATAGAAACCACCTGGGAGTCCTGGTAAGGCACAGATTCTGAGTCCCTGGGGCCTGGGACTCTGCATTTTTGTTTAAATTTATATTGAGAGACAGAGTGTGCATGCAAGCAGGAGAGGGGCAGAGAGGAAAAGAGGGAGAGCCCCAAGCCCACTCCATGATTTTAGTATGGAGCCCAAAGTGGGGCCCATTCTCATGACCATGGGATTATGACCTGAAGCTGAATTCGAATCGGTTGCTTAACACACTGAGTTATCCAGGCGCCCCGAGTCTGCACTTATAACAGGCTCTCCAGGGACTGCTAAGGTACTCTAGTAGCTAGGAGCTAGGACACTAGTCAGGCAGCACAGGACAGAGATAAAGGGAGTCTGAACTAGACCATCATCCTCGGGGGTGAAAGAAACAGATTGAAGTGAGAGAGTGTAGCCTCGGGATCGGATCGTAAGAAGCGTTGACAGGTTGAATATGGGCGGTGAGGCATGAATGAGAAAAGATGACTCTGTGTCCTAGCCGGAGAGATGCTTTCAACCTCTGAGAAGCAAACGTAAGAAGCAGATAGCTAGGCAGCTTTGAAAATGTTGGCTCTGAGGTTTTGATTTTTGAGTTAAGAGACACCCATTTGGGAATTCGTAGCAGGCGTGAACCATGGCAGCAGGGTGACTGACCAGATAGCTAGAGAACTTCTGAAAGGTGGAGACACTTCTGCAGTGAAACTCTGGCAATGTGGAATAGCCAGCGGGTGGGCAAATGCAGGGCAGTGGCAGGGGAAGTAATTTGGGGGCTGCCTTCCATTCCCTCATTCCTTGGACTGTAGAAGACAGTGATGTGATTGGCGTTCCCCAGTCTTCAGTGACAGACTGGAGAAGGCAGGGAGGCCCTGGATGGTTCGGGGCGCTGGAGGTGAGCCTGTAAGCATGGAAGGAGGGCAAAGTTTCCTGTCCAATTTCTGTCAGGAAGTTCGACCAGAAATGCGCGATACAAGCCCATCTTTTATAACATTTCTAGGTCTCTTGAGACATTTCCTCTGATCACAACTTGACACTTCTAGGAAGTAGCCTTTCTCTTACTGATCAACCTCCATATTTGCTTGTTTTCCAACCCTTAAAACTCAATTTAAGTTCAATTTTCTTTCCTTTATGTCCAGTTAGTTCTGGCCTTTGAAATTAACACACAATGGAAGCCAGGATGACAATGGTAGGAGCCAAGAAATTGAAAGTAGTGTGTTGCATTGAAGTCTAGTGCCTAGAACCACAAGACACATTTTGATTAAACCCCATGTTGATCTCTCTGAGAAGCCATTTATTGTAGTAAGCTCCCATTATATGCCTTTTGAAGTGGACACGCACAAACTCCAACACCATCATTCTGAATCAGGGAATGACATTTCAGGAGGTAACACCATAGAGCGTTCCCCACTTTTTCAAAAGTGAACTCTCACCTTTCATCGGAATACCATTGTCCAAGTCACATTTGTTCTGGAAATGTATGTGTCTATCAGTCTTTTAGGGCTGGGAAACATTATTCATGCCCTTAGGCAATATGGGCTCTAGAGGGGGGGTTTAGAGGCATTTTTAAATATATATTTTTAGAGTTTTTTAAATTTCTATTTATTTTTGAGAGACTGAAAAAGCACAAACAGGGGAGGGGCAGGGAGAGAGGGAGAGACAGAATCCAAAGCAGGCTCCAAGCCTGAGCTGTCAGCATAGAGCCCAATGCAAGGTTCGAACCCACAAAATGTGAGATCATGACCTAAGCCACAGTCAGATGTTTAACCGACTGAGCCACACAAGTGTGCCCTGAGAGGCATTTTTGACGTACTTGACATTGTCAAGAGAGGACATTAGAAAGAATTCCTATGGGTCACTAAAGCAGGCAATGTTGTTAACTAGAAGGTGATGAAGAATTATAGGGCACCAAGAAGTTGGGATGTGATTGGAAAGGGCAGAGCAGAAGATGGGAAAGCCCAGACTTGGCTAGATTTCCTGTAGGCAGTCCTTTCTCGTATCTGCTTGGAACACAAATAGTCTGAGACCCTTGTGTCATCTTTGCATATGCACTGAAGTCTATGTGTGATCGAAGGTTTTAATTTTGATGAATTGTCACCTACGGAGGTCAGTCCAGCCTGTACAAGCTGCCCCTACCTGTTGGATGGAGAATGGAATCACATGCTGTCCGGCAAATCATTGAATTCTCCTGCCCTTGCTTTGTCTGCTTTTCCTCTCATTCTTGAGCCATGGTCTCCCGTTTATTTTTTTCCTCTTTTCTAAGAATAGCACACAAGTAAGGTTTGAAGAGTGCATCAAGAGTGCAATCACTCTATTTTGTCCAAACCCCAAATACACATTAAGCATTTCAGCATTTATGAAAAATATAGCTGAATCGCAAGTATTCTTAGGATTAAGTACATTTTCTTTTGTTTTTGTTAGACTTACCAAATTGCTCCTATTAATATAATGTTCTCATGCATTATGTAACAGCTGAGAACAAAGAATAAAGTCTGAGAGCCCTCCGTTTTAGAGGCTTTGTCGCTTTCTTAAAAGGCAGGAAGCCTTGGGCACCAAACCCCCACCCGCCATGTTGAATTGGACCTGTAGTACACCAGTTGTACAACGTGCCCAATCTTGCACTGCAGCTCATCCCCAAACATTCCCTGGAAGTTAATTAAAATATCCAATATCCCTTGGGAGGAGAAAAAGTGTTGTGATTTTTAAAATAGATCTGTAAGCAGAAGTAATAAAGAGTTTAGGAGACAGAACTTTAATGAAACAGGAAAGAGAAAAATACATTACAGAGAAAATCATAACAAATCATAGAATGTTAGCATTTATGCAGTCCTCAGGGATCTCTGGTCCAAGCCCTCACTTTAGGATGAGGGAGCTGAAGTGCCTGGATGGTATGTGAGGTCACAGAGCATCTTGATGATTTGGATTCCCACTCTGTGACCGTATCTCTCTCGGAGAATGTTAGGCTCTTGTGAATGTTTCCTTCTTTTTTCTTCTTTCTTCCTTTCTTTTTCTTTCTTCCTTCCTTTCTTTCTTTCTTTCTTTCTTTCTTTCTTTTTCTTTCTTTCTTCTTTCTTTCTTTCTTTCTTTCTTTCTTTCTTTCTTTCTTTCTTTCCTTCCTTCTTTCCTTCCTTCCTTCCTTCCTTCCTTCCTTACTTCCTTCCTTCCTTCCTTCCTTCTTTCCTTCCTTCTTTCCTTCCTTCCTTCCTTCTTTTCTTTTCTTTCTTTTTTTCTTCGTTAGTCCACTGAGGTACTCTTGGGTGCGTTAGAAACACTACTTTCCCTCCAGTAATCTTGAGCACTGAGGCTATCGGACTGTATAAAAATTAAGCTGGGCCTTAGGAATTACTCAGAATGGTCTAGGACCTGGGATACTCAAACCAGTAACTCCAGAAATTCAATTTTGACTATTTACCATGAAATTATCAGGCTCTGGGGGAAAGGACAGATGCAAAATGGACTCATGAGCCATAAATACAAATATGCTCCCACACTGAAAGTTGGAATCAGCGAGCAAATGAACTCTGTAAAACGTGGAATGCTCTGCATGGAAATTACATTGGTGACAGTTAAGATAATTAGAACTATTATCGTTCCACATGATTGGGTCCACATAGAAATCCCAGTTAAGTCTAACTCATTTTCAGTATGGTTACAGCCTGACAAGATACCCACATCTTCTTCAGGGACACTGAGGTTTAAATACCTGTTTCTAGAAATTTCCCTCTTGGGAATAGTGAGGGAATTTAACTACTCTGTGCTATTTCCAAAATGATGCAGTGGAAAGCATTCTGGTGGAAGGCTCCTGAGATATGGTTTGAGTCTCTGTGTACCGTGTGGTTGTACAACGCAAGAAAAGTCCAGGGATTGCTCTGGGCTTTAACTTTCTCATCTCTAAAATGTGAAAGTTGATCTTGGTGAGTTCCAAAGTTGTTTCCAGTGTTCACCCTCTCAAACCTCAAGGAAATTCCTTCTCTAGACACCCTTTTCCTCCTGCTTCCCACATTTTACTGACCCTCATCATGATATTGCCATTCACTTATAGTATTTTTATGATATACAGTGATTTCTAAGTTAGCGCTGTTGGTCAGAATCCTCAAAAAAGAAGGACCTGAGACCTAGAAAAAATGTTGGCACCATATTTGGGAGGCCAAAGGCTAAGGCACGGCAGGTAAGGAAAATGGGGGGTGAGTAAGGAAGGGAAGCGTGCCAGATGAAGAGTCCCTTGTATGAGCCATGGGCCTGTGCATCGGAGCAGAGTTCTGGATCCTGATTCGGTCTGGGATGTTTCCAGGATGGGGTGCACAGAGAACCTAGACCTTGGAGTGCTCCCAGAGGAAGAGAAAAGCAGGTGAAATGATCTATCTGTACCTCTCACGTTGGTCGCGTTTCACCCCCTGCACTTCTGGACTGTGACATTGAGCACCCTGGCAGACACTGAGGGAGCCCAGAGGTCCCTCTTGCATGCCATCCGTGACGGAAGTGAAGGGAGTCAGTGTGCAGGTAGGACTCCGTGCAGCAGAGCTCCAGAAACCCAGTAAGAGCATCTGCAGTGGTGACAGTGGTGTGACTGGGAGGGCTTTGCGAAAACATGCAAAGAGGTTACCAGAGGAGTCACACAGTCCGTGTCCTGTGGTGTTTGTGCCCCGACTGGCTTCTACACTGTGTGTCTTTCTTCTTCAGTTTCAGTGGGAATGAAAGCATTTCACTCTTCCCCTGTAAGGGCTGTCAGAGGACTCTCCCCTTCCTGAAAACCAGGGCTCCTTGTTACCACCTGTACATCCTAGGCTAACACATTAGTGACCCAGATGACAGTCACCATTGCTGTGGTTGGGGTAAAGCCATACCTAATATTCACCTTCACCTTCTTTCTCCTTGTCTACCCATTTTAGGTTTCCCTCCTCCTCACTTAGACCCGTGTGGTTTTATTGCCAGTGACCCCGATCTTGAACCTGGGGGTCTGGATCCTTAGTTTATCTCCCTTTGTTGGTTTGTAGTTGTTATATTTCCCCCCAAAATGATCATTGTGAGGTCACGGAAGTGTAAAGAGGTTCCCCACATGAGGTCCAGACATCACGCCTGCCCCCACTGCACTGCACCGGCCCTGCCTCTCCCTGGTAATTAGCAATCCCTCTTTTTGCCCATACATCCTTTGCCCAAAAGATCCTGCAACTCCAGGGGAACTCACATGTCCTGGGGCATTACTGCACTGATTTCTCCTGGGATCTAGAACTCAAACCAGCAGAGGGCTAGATATTGGCAACAGGAAGACACAGTGTTAAAAATACGTCACCAGGTATGATAGTGAGAGGGACAGCTTCCAATTCCACACATTGGTGGCAGGACCCTATTGTGAGGCATTTGGACCCACAGTACGATGGATTTACCCAAAATCCCTTCTGTAACCTGGCTTCTCTGAGCTCCCAGTCTGCCCTGGGGTTGATGGTGGTGTTTTGGGTTTTCAGGGTTTGTTGGCAGCTCAGACCCTACTGATGTCTGTCCTTGAGAAGTCCAGGTAGTCCCCTTCGCCCATGACATGGGTATCCTGCAGGGTGGCCACAGGCGCCTCTACAGAAGGGTCAGAGGAGTAACACGATCTTCTTATAGATGGGCACAGTCCTTCCTAGAGAGCTTCTTCTCATGGCAGGGTTTCTGTGCATTAACGTTCTCCTTTTTACGATAACGCCAATCATGGAACCTGTTACCCGCTAATCTGACTCCTATGGAATCATGCCCTGTGATCCACAGACACCCAGATTTCTGCTCCGGTGCTGTGGCTGCCATCGCAGTGATGACACCCGCTTTGCCGCTGACGAGCCAACCCTTCATAGTCCTTTGTCACAATCTTAGCGGAATACCCTCCGGGCATAAATCTATTCCTACTTCCTACTTTCAGCTTCAGATTTCTCCATCACTAGGCTAGGAAAATTCTGGCAGGCATCTCACTTAGGACAGGCCATCATTAAATCCACATGACAAGGAGCTTCCTTAAATGCTTAGGGCCAGCTGCAGGGATGCATGACAAAACACGCAATCCCTAATCATGAGTCATCGTGCTCCTGTTGCATAATTGTCCCCTACTCGGCAATTTCCCCTATTCGGTCTTGGACTCCATTCCCAGATATGCAGATCATGTGCAGAGGGCCCTCTGCATCTCTGCCCCATTATAATCAGATCCGCATCTTGATTCTTAACACTCTGAGTGGTGAGTTCCTCCTGCAAGATGCCACAGAGACCTCAGGCTTATGCCACCTGTTGCAAGCTGGAAACGGACTGTCGTCCTATACCTACTGTTCCTGTGTCGCACCTTCTCTGGTGACATCAGAGCAGCCTCTGCTCCCACAGTCACGTCCCCATGCTGGCTGGGTCGCAGCAGCCTGTTCTCACACTGACTTGCCCTCTACCTGTAGTCCATCCCACTTCACTACTGGTGAGCGCCAAAATGGTTTTGATGCGACTGCTTCCCTGCCTGCCAGAGGTTGTCCCCATCTTGTTTACTGCTGTGGGCTACAAATTTGTGTTCCCCCAAAACTCATGCATTGAGTAATCTCCAGTGTAATCGCATTTGGAGGGGAGCCCTTTGGGAATGATTAGGTTTAGATGAGGTCATGAAGGTTGAGGCCCCAGGATGCAGATTTAGTCCTTATCAAAGACACAAGACCTCTCTCTCCTACTCTCTCCTCTC
>PJEM01018563.1:0-18406 GCA_004023845.1 Helogale parvula | reverse complement strand
ACAGAATGTGAGCAGAAGAGAGGCAGACACAGAATTCGAAGCAGGCTCCAGGCTCTGAGCTGTCAGCACAGACCCCGATGCGGGGTTTGAATCCACAAACTATGAGATCATGACCTGAGCAGAAGTCAGAAGTCCAACCGACTGAGCCACCAGGCGCCCCATCTGGTTCCCTATTCTTACTCAGCAGATCGAGGACTATTTAAAGAAGCTTATAAATGCTGACTCATGTCATTGGGGGAGGTGTCAGGATACCCACACGGGGAGGAATACTGACACCGACACAGAGTGACTGTCCAGGGTAGGGTCTCCCCATCACCCAGGCCCTGGGCTTCTGGGACCTTTGTAACTGCAGCCCCTCGAGGGGGATCATGGCTTCAGGAGCACAATGGCCTGCCCTGAGCAGCTCTTCAGAGGAGTGGGGCTAAAGACAATTCCAGAACTGCTCTGCTGCCCCATCCCAGTAGCTCCATAGGGCTCACCCAGGGCCAATCTGCCACACAGGGTCTAAGTCTGGGCCCAGTCTGAAAACAGACTTGGGGGTTCACGACAAACTCCTTTGGAGACCTAGGAGAGTGGCCAGAGCTTACTACTGGGTAGGTCCAGCTTTGCCGGGCCTGAGGCCTATGGCCCCCTCACAGACTAAGCCTTCCCTCCCCCCAGGAGCCTAGGAGGGCAGAGGGGCTGGCCAGGTGACACTGAGGCCCCAACGCCCACAAGCCAGGATCGTGCACTCCTGGGTGAGCTCCTCGAGGTGAAACAGTTGAGTTTTCCTCCTACTAAGGAAGCCGTTTCTCAATCTGTTGCCACACGCAGACACCAAGAAACATGAACCGAGAGGCAAATGGGGCACCAGCCACAAAGGGAAGAGAAGGAGGGGAAGGGCCCGTGCAGGTCTCCCACCCCCAGGAGCACAGCTCAGAGACGCTGGAGTAACACTGGGCACGACCTGTCCAACCCGGCTCACAAGACAGACACAGTGGTGACATCCCCAGGCCCGCCCGGGGCAGCGGCGCTGAGTGGGTTACGGTAAAAGCCACTTACAGTGTCACAAAACCGTTGAACGCATTTACCAACAGGCGGGGAGTTTTTGTGTGTGGGTCTACTGAGTGACAAAGGCGGGCCCAAAGAACTGCATGAGAGATGGTCCCAACACGTTGGCCTCGAAACTGCAGCTAAAAGAAAAGCTCAAAGCAAGCCGCTCCCCGGGGGAAGGCTACAGGTAATCATTTTCTTCCTTCTACTTCTGTTTTCCAAATGTTCTAGAATGACCACATACCCATTTTGGTAAGGTGATCAGTGGTAATACTACTGTTTAAATTGTCAGAAGAGGAAAATGGAGGTGACGGTGATTCTCTTCCAGGAAGGGGAGAAGTCTGGGCAGGAAGCCAACCAACTTGACGCCGACCCAGCAGTCTGGGGCCACCACGGCCGGCCTTCCCGCAAAAGCCCTGACAAGTATTCAATAGAGCAAAACCTCATTGATTCAGAAGGGAAAGAGGAAGAAAGGAAGACACCAATGTGACAAGATAGCATTAGATTCATTTTGCTGAATTTTTCCTAGGGTGCCAGGGTGGCTCAGTTAAGCGTCCAACGTCAGCTCAGGTCATGATCTCTTGGTTTATAAGTTCGAGCCCTGCGTCAGGCTCTGTGCTGACAGCTCAGAGCCTGGAGACTGCTTTGAATTCTGTATCTCCCTCTCTCGCTGCCCCTCCCCTGCTCACACTCTGTCTCTCTCTCAAAAATAAACAAACATTAAAAAATATTAAAAAAAAAAAAAAAAGAAATAAGTAAGACCCATTCCCACCTTAAAGACTAGATTCCAGTAGGGGCAAAGACATCAGGTTATCATGCAAAGGGATATTTGACAAGTTAAGATATGAGCTACTAGCAGGTCTTAGAGGTGAAAATAAAAATAACTTCCAGCTTCAGAGGCACTTGGGTGGCTCAGTCAGTTGAGCGTCCGGCTTCGGCTCAGGTCATGATCTCACAGTTTGTGGGTTCAAGCCCTGCATTGGGCTCTGTGCTAAAAGCTAGTTCAGAGACTGGAGCCTGCTTCAAATTCTGTGCCTCCCTCTCTCTCTGACCCTCCCCTGCTTGCGCTGTCTCTCTCTGTCTCTCAAAAATAAATAATAAAAAGAAAACAAAAAAATATAATAAATGAACATTAAAAAATTTTTTTAAAAAGCATCCAACTCTTGATTTTGGCTCAGGTCATCTCATATTTTTGAGTTTGAGCCCCACATTAGACTCTGTGTTGACCACACTATGGAGCCTGCTTGGGATCCTCTCTCTCTCTCTCTCTCTCTCTCTCTCTCAAAATAAATTAAAACAAACTTCTAGCTTCAGAGAAGTGGCAGGTAGCAGGAAAGGGGTCATGGAAAAGGTGGGCTTTGAAATGGGTCTTGAAGAACGAGGTGGAGCCCACAACAGCAAGGAGACATACCTGCTTATCTCAAAGGAAAGTTCTAGACCAGAGCGATCCTAACAAGCCCTTCCACCTTAATCACAAACAGGCATACATGAAATGAAAACAAACGGAGTTATGGCAACGCCATAGAGCCACCCCAGTCCTGGGGTGGGGGTGGGGGCGGTGAGCTGGACAGCCACCCTTCAGGAAGATAGAGAAGAAGCAGGCGGTGGCCTTACAAAGCAGCGCCGAGTCGCTTCTAGGAATGCATCCTCAAGAAACAAGGAAGCATGCTCGTAGGGCTATTTGAGGAAGTGGATCTTAAAATAGCCACGCATGGGGAAGTGGGGAACTACATTTGTTATGTTTCTATAGCAGAAAACTGCAGCAACTTAAAAAAAAATCCCATTATCTATTTATTTTTAAAACGTTTAATGTTTATTTATTTTGAGAGAAAGCAGAGAAGGGGCAGAGAGAGGGGGAGACACATAATCTGAAGCAGGCTCCAGGCTCTGAGCTGCCAGCACAGAGCCCGACACAGAGCTCAAACCACTGACTGTGAGATCAAGACCTGAGCCGAAGTCGGACACTTAACCGACTGAGCCACCCAGGTACTCCCCCAAATTCCCATTTTTTAAAGAATTTTTAATGACACGGGCGACACCTGTGATATCACAGCAAGGTAACAACTCAAGGGAAGAACTCTACATTCACAATATAATCCTGATTTTTCCTTTAACCATTTTCAAAGCATAAATTTTTCTTTTTTCAGCTTTACCCAGGTCAATTTGTAGTTTCTAGCAAAACAAATGTATCAAAACTTAAAACACTGGAAATACAGAATCTTATTTTGAAAAAAATTTTTTTTGCATTTTCTCTAAGAGCATGTGTTCTCTTTAAAAACACATAACATTATTCAAAAATGAACAAATGACAGATGAGATTTTAGTGGGAGGAGAAGGGGACATTGCAGAGACAAAACAGTAGAAGTCAGAAGTACAGACCAGGCCTGTCTGGGAAGGAGAAAGGACCAAATTTTAGGGTCAGACAGAGCTGGGCTCAAATCGTGGATCCATTATTTTCTGGTTGTGTGACCTTTAACAAGTTACTGAATCATTCTTAAGTTTCCATGTCCTCAAAGACAGAGCACCTACCTGGTACACCGGTGGGGGCGGGGCATCAACTCTCTCTCAGAAGCCAACAAAGTCAGATCCCTTTCTACAGACCAAACAAAACTCATTCTGGACACACACAGATGTGGGAGGAATACTCATTTGTAAAACGCACCATGAATATAAGAAGGACTTTTGGGAAAACACGAAGTGTCCCATTAAGCCAGCATACAATGCATCCCAACTTCAGAAACATTATCCCTGTGGAGGTATCTGTCCTAAAATCTAGAAAACATGAACATTTCCTCTCAAGGTGGCAATGACCCGGATTAGAGCTTCGGTTGGAATCTGAGACGTTAATGTTGTTCTCCTGTTTCGTGGGTGGTCTGAACTTGTGTCCAAAACGAGCAAACGGGCAAGAAGTCAGCTCCTAGTTCCTAAGCAGACCTGTTATGCTGCAGGGTGAGGCCGCACCTTCCACAGCCTGGATTGGAGAAGAACACTCTCGTTCCCCCCGAACCTGCCCCCCTCCCTCCAGTCTTACACTTAGGAAGAGAATTTAGGCAAAATTCTCAATTCCAAGTTGTGCCAGCCTACCTGGGGTGTGTCCTTGACCCCAACTACTCCATTATCTTTCAGATGAAGAAAGATCCAGAAATGCCAAGGTCAGATGCCTTAAAAGCAAGATACACTCTGGGAAAGCTTAAGATTTGGAAGGAATCCTCGGAAAGAATCAGCAAGCTCAGTGACCAAAGTATAAGCAGTCAAGAGCCCCACCCTCTCCGGAGCACCTGGCTTTGGCAAACCCAACAAGATAAACCTTCAGAAAAGGAGACGGAGGCTCAGATCACACCCCCAATTAAATTGAATCACAGCCACTAATCCTTATACGGTGCTTACGATGTGCGAGGCACAAGTCTGAGTATTTATCCTGACAACAGAAGAAGAAATATGCACAGAGTGGTTAAGGAACTTGCCCAAGGTCAGGGCCAGAACCAGTCCTTTACTGAAGTTGAAAGAGGGTGCCCCCGCCTTTAGGGAGACAGAGCCGTGCACAGGGCACATGTCTGGCGAATGGGGGCAGTCTGGATTTCAGCATCTCTCAGCCCCTTGTGCCGTATACAGCCTGGTTGATTCTAGGCCACCCCCTCCAAAGTAATAGTACAGTTTAATATTAAATAAGTGGCATGCAAATTAACGAAAGCCAAGATTTTTGAAGCACCGATTTGAGTGACTGAAAGCATTCAACTCTGTGTATCGAGGAGGATCAGATTTTCAGCCATGATAGGAAAATGCCCCAACATTTACAACTTCATGGGCTGAGACTTTTTAATTCTTTAATCATTTCTAATGAAGGGGCGCCTGGGTGGCTCAGTCGGTTGAGCGTCCGACTTTGGCTCAAGTCATGATCTCACTGTTCATGGTTTTGAGTGCCACATCGGGCTCTATGCTGACAGCTCAGAGCTTGGAGCCTGCTTCAGATTCTGTGTCTCCCTCTGTCTCTGACCCTCCCCTGCTCGCGCTATCTCTCTGTCTCTCAATAAATAAATTAACAAATAAATAAATAAAAATTTAAAAATCAAAACAAAACAAGACACCTTCCCTCCTCTTCCTTCAGGCTCAAAGGTCCTGACACTATCCCTCAGCTGATCATTTCTTACTACGTCACCCGTCTCGGTCTCTCCACTTCACCTGCTCTCACACAAGCCCCCAGACTTCGTCTTCCTACCTCCACGGGCATCCGCTGGACCTCACTAGGCGTCAGGCACAGGGAGCCCCTCCCCCTCTGCGGCATGCCCGCCTCCAGCTTTCTGGCTGTGCTTCTCCTCTAACAGCTCAGCAGCCTCCTTCCCAGGACACCTATCACCACCTGCACACAGACACCTCCTTAACCGGAAACTCTGGGCCCCCCCCCCCCCCCCCCCCCCCCCCCAAGCTCCAGACCCATCTGTGTAACTTCAGAATGGACGGCTTGCCTGCGTGGCCCAGAGGCACCACACACTCGGCAGGTCTGAGTCAACCTCTTTCCCTCTTGCCTTTCATCATCTAGTTGCCTCCCACTTCCCATTCTCCACTCTTCCTAACAAAGTGCTGATCATTTGTTGGCCCATTTCCAGCTAGGTGGAGCCTAGCCAATGTCTGGCCAATGACATCTAAATGGAAGGGTCATATAGTAATTTCAAAAAGAGTATGTAAAGAATACATCCTTCCCCCAGTCCTTCGGCCACCCACTCCCTGGAAAGATGATGTGATAGCTGGAGCTCCAGCAGCTATCTTGGAGCAGGAGGACAAGGAATGGCAGAAGGGGGAAGGAATGAGCTGGAAGGACTGTGACTTCTCGACATCTTTGTGGATTCACTACACCAACCCGGGGCTACCTACCGCCAGACCTCTTTTATGTGTAAGAAAATTAACTTGTTTGAATCACTGTGATTTTACGTTGCTGATATTGTGAATACAGCTGAATGTAATTTTACTAACATTCCATCCAAAGTAGTCTCTTGCACTCCTTGTCTTAGTCAGTAACACCAACATTCATATCTTGGGGTTCCTGGCAAGTTATTTGCAAATTTTCCCTACCAGGTTATAAGCAACTCATTGACAAGGACAGGTCTCTCATTTTTTAAATAAAATATTTCAAACACCCCCCCAAAAAAGAGAGAGGGATATAATATATATTTACTAGATTTAATAAACGTTAACATTTTATCACATTTGCTTCAGGCATTTTTAATAAGAAATGAAACACTGCAATAAGGTTAAAATTCCCCTTAAGGTTTCCCCCAGAACCTTCTACTTCCTCTTCCTCCCCACAGGCAGCCACCAAAGTGAAGCTGGTGGGTATCTTTCCAGCCTAGGATTTTGTATTTTTTTGCTACATTGTTTTGATCATTTTAACTTTACACATATGGTTATCGTTACTACACAGATTCTGCGACTTGACTTTCCACCCATCTTTTCTTAAATGCAGCTGGCACATGGCTGATTCACGTACATTAATCTCTGAAGAGCTCTTCATTATGCAAATACACCATCATTTCTTGACCTATTTCCCTGCTGATAGGCATTTAGGTTGTTCCCAGCTTTTCATAACCAAAAACACTGCGATGCACATCTTTGAGCACCTGCTGGGTAGTTTTCCTAATTTAGACATGAGTCGTGAAATTTCTGGCTCTCAGGTATGTGCATTTCTGGCTCTCGGGTATGTGCATCCCTTGACTTTAGGAGATAGAGTCAGCTTCCTTTTTAGAGTAGCCTGTACCTACTCACAGGCCCAGTGTGAGAGAGGGGCCTTTCCCCCGAGCCAGGCCACATACTTTTCTGAACCACCAGTTCCTACCTACCATGATGGTGGCAGGAAATATTCCCACTGACCTCCGTATCCATCCTCCCACCAGCCACATGAACGCTCTGAATTAGCTATAGCAGCTAAACAAGAATACCCTCAGTGTGTGCCCCTCTCCCCAAAAGGCTGCCTGGCTGCTATGTGGGGATGGCCCACGTTGCAGAAAGCAACCTAGCTGGGCAGCCAACATTCAGAACGGGTGCCTACGATCTTCTCCCCATATCCTATCTCCCTGCAAGGGGGATACAGACTCCCTTCCCTCTCACAGCATCTGATGGGAAAAAAGTCCTCTGCCTCTACTCCCCGACGATCCCTTCATAGAAACCCACGCCCTCAAGGCCTCCCCCCAAACCAACACAAACACAGACGAGGGCAGGTTGGGGGTGTCTCACCGCCACGAGCCCTCCCTGCTTTCCCCCACAGTTCTCCAGCTGCTGAAAGGAAACCACCGAATCTTGGGTGGTGGCTTGTGAGTATCTCCTGATAAAGGAAAAGTCCCAGGCGGAGAGAGGGACCAACTTGTTTATTTCCAAACACAAGCCGGAGACTCCAGCTGCAACACAGATCCTGATCTGCTCCTGCCGAAGGGAGCTGCTGCCCCTGCCAGCGGGAGCTGAGCAGGAGGGCCGGGGCGGGGGGAGGGCGGGCTGCACGGAGGGGCTGCTGTTGTTACTTTAGGTAAGCCAGTCTTCCTGCGATCAAGTACACGGCCCCTTCCCAGTCTCGTCTGGCCTGACTCTGCCTGGCTGTGCATTTTTCATCTGGACTCACTTCGGAGGCAGAAGGGTAGACAGAAGGACAACAGAAGCCTCCCGGACCGCCTCCACCCTCCCATGCCACCAACATTCCCCGAACACCTGCGCTGTCCACGTACCAGTTTGTAACAACGGCTATAACCCCAGGAAGCTCACGGCCCAGAAAATAACCGTGCTGCTAAAGGGAGCGCAGAGAACAACGGGAGCACTAAACACTAACTGGGAGCTGCTGGCAAGCTTTCCAGGACAAGGTGACACGAAGCGTAGTCTCCCTACCAGCATGGGTGACAGCAGACAATTATTATTAACATCATCCCAAACAAGCGCGCTCCTTTCCCACAACCATGAGCGCGAGGAGTAACGAGGCAGCAGTCCGTGCTGGGGGGAAAGGCTGAGTCCCACACGACACCGGGCTCTACCCCAGTCTGCCCTTCCCAGAGTAGCCTTTGCCGCCCCATCATCCTCCTTGTGGGTAAATCCAAGGGAGGGACAAGTGACTGGAACAGACTTCTTGGCTCTGGCGTTGGAACGGACGCTCTTGTCCCTGGTCGTGTATGGGATCACTGGGACACAGTACAGAGACAGCGGTGCTGGGGACCTATCCCAGAGGTATGAAGTCTGCCTGTCCACGGCTGCGCCCCCAACATCAGTATGTTTTAAAGGCATCCCAGACAGGGTGTCTGGGTGGCTCAGTTAGTTAAGTGTCCGACTCTTGATTTCAGCTCAGGTCATGATCTCACAGTTCCTGCATCAATCAGGGTCTGTGCTGAGGTCACGGAGCCTGCTTGGGATTCTCTCTCCCCCACTCTCTCTGTACCCAACCCCTGTTCGTTCACTCTCTCAAAATAAATTCACAAAAATATATACATTTATAAAATCATCCCAGGGGTGCCTGGGTGGCTCAGTCAGTTAAGCATCCAACCTCGGCTCAAGTCATGATCTCAAAGTCTGTGAGTTCGAGCCCCACGTTGGGCTCTGTGCTGACAGCTCAGAGCCTAGAGCCTGCTTCAGATCCTGTGTCTCCCTCTCTCTCTGCTCATGCTCTATCTCTCAAAAATAAATAAACGTGAAAAAAAATTTTTTTAAATGAAAGCATCCCAGGTGACTTAAATGTACCAACAAGGTTAAGAGCCATCGCAGCCAATAATGTTGCTGGTGGTCGCAGTCACCAGTGCTTGAAGGCTGGAAGCCCACTGCACAAGACTGACTTGTCCACAGAACTTCCAAGATCAGAAAGCTGACAGAGGCCACCGGCACCTCGGTCCTGGTTCCCTTCACACAGGGATGTCATGACTTCAGGTCCAATCGTCCAAGACTCTAGTTAGGAAGACAGGCGAACGGAAACTACTACGCCGTCTCCAAAGCTCACCTTCTCTCTAGCTGCTCTGAGGTGGCCAGGTATCCTCTGGTGGGGGTGGGTGTCACCCCCTCCTTTCGTCTGCTGGGGAAACAGGTAACCACAGGCTGAAGGCAGCGTCCCCTGCTGTCCCCTGAGCAGAGGGCCCCCTCCCTGTGGCGGAGCCCCGCGGGGGACGCAGCAGGAGCTGGAGGCGGCTGGGGTTGGAGGGTGCAGATGGCTGGGAATCTCGGCAAGCACAGCCGGGCCTCCTCCCTGTGAGTCAGCCCCGCACAGCCCTCCTGCAGACAAAGGGGCAGGAGAACAAAGCTCTATTGTGCTCTGCACAGAGAAGCCAACCGAAGACAAGGGGACTTCAGGGCCTATGGGGGTGTTATTAGCATTTTAGTTATTTATTTATTTGCCTGCATTCTATTGAAACCAACACTTGTGGACACAGCACCTTGCAGGTGCTGGGCACAGTCCAAGGCCCTTCCACATATGAACTCGGTGAGCTTCCGGCCACAGACTCAGAGGTTTACACTCTCCGAGGCTGCTGTCCAGGGAATGGAAGAATGTGACCCTCCGTCTCGCACAGGCACCTGAGCCATCACCGAAGGACACTGCCTACCTCCCGTGCTCTGCTACGACCCCGCCTGCAGCCAGGTCCACGTGCCACCCGGGTTTAGGAATGTGGATGGGAACGGGCGTTTTGTCACGGCGCGAGAGGAAGAAGCTGGGAGTCAAACTCCACTTGCTACTCGAATGTCAGCAAGTTCTGGCCTCAGTCAGGTGCCCGAGGCAAGGCTGCACAGTGAAGGGAGAGGTCCCTCCAGGGACCGCTGGGGTGTGTGACCTTCGGCGTGGCACCGACTAGCCATCGCCATCTGGCTTCTTGTTCCTGGCATCCCACCGACCTTGGTCAGCTGAGGTCAGAGAGGAAACCGTGCTGACACCCCAGAAGCACCCAATGCTTCGGGTTACGTGAGCCTCAGTTTCCCCAGCTATAAAATGGGCACGAGGAGGATTATGGCTGAGCTAAACACCCTGGAAGGGATTCCCTGCCCTTCTGCCTCTGGGAGCCCTAAGGGAGTGGTTAGTTGAACCGCAACAGTGCTCCACACTCGAGCTCCACGGCAGGCCTGGGCCTGCGTTTGGACAGTGGGAAACCAGAAGGGCAGAGGCTCCCAGACTGGCACATCTGAGGGCTGCAGACTCACTGGGGGATATTAAGGGGTGGGGGCCACCCACATAATTTACTATGCTCTTTACTCAAAAGCCTCATTTCCAAGAGGACTGCCCCCTCTGCAGGGGAACCATGGCTGGGGTTTCCATTTGCTGACCACCACAAGCCACAATATGTGGAGGCCTCCAGTCTGGCATGACCCTGCCCACGCCAGCCCTCAGCAGCAGCCGGCAAGGCCCAGAAGAAGTTCCGCAACCCAATTCAGCTTCAGGGCCAAGCCAGCTGGGCCTAAGGCCACCCCTGCCACTCTGGGGCTGGACGGATCACCCAGCATCTGAACTGCAATATCCTCGCTCTGGGTCACCCACAGACACACGTATCCAACCAGGGCAGGCCCCATGAACATCCGTTCCCTTGAAGGCTCTTTCCAGTCTCTTAGCCTCTGCAGCACAACTGAGGGATGTGGAACCTTCCATGAGACCATGTCCTTTGCGGGGGGCTGGGAGGTGATACACCCTTTCACCATCATAGCGTCCAGCTCCCATGTGTGCTTGCTCACAGGGTTCGTCAACGCAGAACATCGGTGGTTAACGCACACGTCTGCCTCCCTCAACACACTCTGAGGGTCCAGCGAGGGCAGGCCCTGGGTCCCTGGCGGGCCCCTGGGAGGGAGCAGGTGTTCAGAGGACAGACGGACAGGCGGGTGCACCAGGATGACCAAAGACTGGGGAACATCGATACTTCCCAGAGAAACATGTATAGAAAGGAAAACTCCAGGTGGCTTCAAAGCAAATGCCTTCGGCCTTTTCCCTTTAAGAATATTGAAGCTTGTGCCGGATTTCCCAAGTGCAGCTTCCCCGCCCAGCTCGACATGTGTTAGAAATGAAAAGGCAGAGGGATTGCTTCATCTCACTGCTAAGCTAATCCATCCAAGGGGTTCTGCACCTCCAGAGCCTTGCTAAGCAGGCCCCCCTCCTGAAACGCCCTCCCCGTACAAAGACTTTGATGTGGTGGCACCGAGCAGGCCCTCCCTAATGACTGAATAAGGGGCTTGAATTTCCCGACCGCTTCAGCTCACAATGGTCCCTCCGCCTTATATCCGAAATCATGCCAGACCCCCAATCGTCTACTCACGACCGCAGCTGACGATGATCCACGGTCACAGAACACAGGGACCCAACCACAACCCACCCAGTCCCGCAGCTGGGCGAAAGCAGTGCTTACAAGATGGACACCAGCCGAGGGAATTTTCCCGAAGATCGCCCCGGAAAGCCAGTCAGTGTGAATTCTCAGTGGTCTCTTCCGACTCAGGGCAAAAACCCACCCGATGCAATGGCGTGCAGGTGTAGGTAACACAAGGAGCGTCCCCTCATGGTTCACGGTGCCATGGCCATGGGAGGTGACAGGGCAGAAAGCACTTGTCAGAGTGTTTTCTCTCTCCCCTCCACCCCCCACACGTGCACACACACAGGTGCATGGTGTTATTAAGATTATTTTAAGTTTATTTATTTATTTAGAGAGAGCACAAGTAGAGGGAGGGGCAGAGAGAGAGAGAGACACACAATCCCAAGCAGGCTGCACACTGTCCGCTCAGAGCCCAGCATGGGGTCAAACTCATGAAACCGTGAGGTCATAACCTGAGCCAAAATCAAGAGTCGGATGCTTAACTAACTGAGCCACCCAGGTGCCCCCACAGGTATATTTTAAGAGTGATTTTAAATTTCTCTCGGGGGAGGGGAGCAGAAAGAGGTGAGGAGAAGAGGGGAAGAGAAAAGGGGTGGAGGGAAGGGGAGGAAAGGAGCTCAGGGCACCTCAGTGACTCAGTCGGGTTAAGCCTCCAGCTCTTGATTTCGGCTCAGATCATGACCGAGCCCCACGTCAGGCTTCATGCTCCGACCCTGCGTGAGAGTCTCACTCTGCCCCTTCCTCTCTCATGTGTCCTCTATTTCTCAAAATAAATAAATAAACTTAAAAAAAAAAAAACCTCTACTCTGCACGGTCATAGGAATGGAACCAGTGCAAAGACACAGCAGTTCTTGGCTCCCCAGCGTTGTCCAAACAGTAGACTTATCTCTGTCATCATGTAACGATGGCTCAGATGGGTGTCTGTCCAAATACTCTCCCAGGTGGCCCCGTCCCACGTCAACACACCCCATCTAGAATAATGAGAACAATAGTAATAGTGTGTACTGGGCATTTACTATGTGCTAGGCACTATTCCATTTCTTAACTGATTCTAATTTACTTCTTTAAATAACTCCAGAGCAATTAATATTACCCTCCTTTTACAGATAAGGAAACAGACCCAGAGGGACTGGGTGACTTGCCTGAAGTCACACAACTAACTTTCTTGACTTTCCCCTTTGTTTACTGCCTGAATGTGACAGGCCTCTCAGTCAGAAAGAAAACAGGTTTTATTAGACATTGTGCTTATAAAATGGGGCTTTACATTCCTCAGGACAGATGAGGCAAGAAGGGAGTACCTGACTGGTGATGGGAAAATCAATGTTAAGTTGGCCACATGAAATGGATTATCCAGCATCACCCTGATGTGACTGCAAATTGCCCTTGGTTTTTGTTTTTGCTTTTAAGTTTATTTTGAAAGCGAGAGCGTGCATACAAGTGTGGGGGGGGGTGCGGTGGGGGGATCCCAAGCAGGCTTCACACTGATGGGGGGTGGAGGGGACACCCAAACTCACAAACCGTTAAGATCATGACCTGAGTGGAAGTCAAGAGTCAGACGCTCAACAGGTGCCTCACCGCCCTTGGTTTTTGTTGGGAAGCATAATAACTACTTGTCTTATCTGGCGGGCCAGGAGAGAACAAATGTCTCCGAGCTGATAGAACAGACCCTACAGCCTGTGCAGGCAAGCTCTACCCAACCTGGATTCCTTCACGCTCTTCCCAGAGCCGTGCCTCCACCCGTGTGCACCTCTGTCGCGTTTGGTAACTGGGGTCTCCTGTGCACAGAACTGAGAAAGCAGAAGACGTGAAGGTGGGAAGAACAGTGGCATCTAGAGCCAATTGCAAGGAGACCACAAGATGGGGCAGCAGCGACAGAACAAGTGAGAGACATCACAGCGTGGGCCCAAGATTCAGGAAGCCTGCTTTTATTGGACCTTGTATGCGGGGCAAAGCAGCCCTTCAGAGACGACAGCTCAGGGGAGGTACTGAGGCTCCCAGCCACAGTGAAAAAAACGGATGTCGTCAGATGGTTTCAAAGAACGTATCTGATGTCTGCACCTTCTTGAGCTGCTTAAAATTATTAAAGTAGGGGTGCCTGGGTGGCTCAGTCGGTTAAGCGTCCGACTTCGGCTCAGGTCATGATCTGACAGTTCGTGAGTTTGAGCCCCACGTCGGGCTCTGTGCCAACAGCTCAGAGCCGGGAGCCTGTCTTCGGATTCTGTGTCTCCCTCTCTCTCTCTCTCTCTCTCTCTGCCCCTCCCCTGCTCACTCTCAATCTCTCTCTCTCTCTCTCAAAACTAAATAAGCATTAAAAATTTTTTTAATTAAAATACATTTTGATGCTCACAGGAATAAGTTTGTTACCAGGGAAATTGACTTTATGTAACATGACTCGCTTCCTACCCTATCTAGCAAAGCATGTCACCTGCTGTTGTTAGCTGCCTTCCCATATCCATCCTGTCCTCTTCCTGAACTCTGGGGACCCTTGATTTTCTTTCAAGTAACAGAGTGCTTGGCTCCCAGGCTCACTTGCAACCCAGTGGTCTGGCCAGCAAAATGTAAATGGAAGCCTACTGCTTGGTACTTCCGGAAAGTTAGCTTCCCTTATTAAAATGGGTAAGAGTCAGTTGGCCAAAACCAGCTTCTGGCTTCCCTCTCCCCATCGTCCTGCCTGGAATGCAGCTGTGAAGCCCAGAAGCACAGCAGCCATTTTGAGCATGAGGGGAAAGGATATGGGCTACGGACAATACAGCAAAGAGATACAAGGGGGTCAACAGAAACCCCTGGGACTCCCCGCCTTTGGACTTCTCATTTCATGAGAAAAACAACTCCCTTACTTGTTTACCGAGTGCTACTTGGGTTTTCTAAACACGGATCCCAGTGGACCCTAACCGACACATTAATATCGAATCATAATTCCAGGACGATAAAAATGACTTCTAAATACCTTACTGCATTCCTCCCAGTAGCCTGCAGAGAATTTCTGTGCCTCTGGGGGTGCCTCCGTAGAACACAGGCGGGCCAACCATTACTTACTAAGAGCTCGCCTGGCTGCTGCAGGTGGCGAATGGCCATTCATTGGCACTGTGTCTCTGTGAAGCTGACTTGCTTTTGCGACTTGGAATTTTGTTAGGGAACAAAAAGCGCTTTATGGCAAAGGCATTAGTGCCACAATGGGGACCTTTCTGCTTTGATTATGAAAACACATTAAGAGCTTAGCTGCACCACAAGCAGAGGCCGGGAAACTCGGTGGAGGCCTGGGCCTTCCTGACCGTTCTCCGCATCCTGACCATTCTCTACTCCAAAGGTTGGAGGGGGGCCAAAGCCACTCAGGAGGAAGACTGCCGGCAGATGACGAAGCTGGAAGGGGCTGGGCATTTGGGTCCGCCTGGGGGGCTGTGGCAGACAGGCTGCACCCCCAACACTGCCCATCCCCCCTCCTGACCAGCCTGCTACACACCACTCGGCCAGTCCACCTGCAATGGGACCCAGGCTCAAAACACAAGCCTGACGAGTGTCAACTCGCACAACACCTGGAAAAGGTGATGTGGCCCCGCTGGGACCCCACAGACAATCCAAGGATTACAGAGACAGGACAGTAGCCAAGTTCCTGACTGGCTGAGCCGAGCCAACGCTCTCACCTGCTGACAAGGCTGCTGAAGACGACATGACTCCCCTGCCGGGTACACCCAACAGGAAGAGGGCGACATGCGCCCACGCACGCACACAGGCATGTCCCAAAGGTCGGTCCCACAATGATCACAGCAGTTTGGGAGAACGTTCCCAAACTGTACACAAACCCAGTGTCCATAGCGGGAGAATGGATCTAAACCCTGTGCTAATCTTCCAGTGGAATAATACACCACGGTGAAAACAAATATAAGAACTACGCACAACAGAAACGCCTAAACCTCACAAGTGTAATGAGCAAAGGCTAGAGAACATACACAGTCTTCTCCTTATAGAAAGTCCAAAGAATGGACCAAACTAAGGCAGTGCTTAGGAAGGCATATTAGTGGTGAATTAATTGTTTGTGGTTTTTAAATTTTTTTTAATGTTCATTTATTTTCAGAGAGAGAAGGAGACATAGAATCCAAAGTAGGCTCCAGGCTCTGAGCTGTCAGCACAGAGCCCAACGCGGGGCTCGAACTCACAAGCTGTGAGATCATGACCTGAGCCGAAGTTGGATGCTTAACCCACTGAGACACCCAGGTGCCCCCTTTTTAATTTTTTTTTTGATGTTTATTTATTTTTAGAGAGAGTGGTGAAATAATTGGTTTAAGCAGCAAAGAAGGGACTACTATAAAAGCCAGACCAGCATTACTTTTGGTAGTTAAGGGAAGGGGTTACGATCAGGGAGACCTCTGGGGTCTAGCAAGGATCTGCTTCTTGATTTGGACAGCAGTTACAAGGGTGTTTTGTGAAAAATTCATGGAGTCCCACCTTTACGTTTGTGTCCTTTTCTATTATATTCTATAATATAAACGGTTAAAAAGAAAAAGGAAGGGGCGCCTGGGTGGCTCAGTTGGTTAAAAGTCCAACTCTGGATTTCAGCTTGGGTCATGATCCCAGCATCATGGTATCAAGCCCCACATCAGGCTCCACACTGGGCCTGGAGCCTTTTTGGGGCTCTCTCTCCCTCTGCCCTTCTCCCCTGCTCGTGTGCTTTCTAAAACCTAAATAAATAAAAAATTTTTTAAATAAATAAAAATGAAGAATGATGTCTGGACAGCAAACCCAACCCCCCTTGGGTACTCAGTACATCTTACTTGAACTTGAGTCTTTCTGCCCCACCCCCACCCCAGCCAGGGCGCCTCCCACCCTTCTCTTTAGAGAAGAGGCTCTCACACTCATATTCAATCGGAAACTGGCAGAGGTGGTGCATTTCGTTCTCCCCTGGACACTCCGAGTATATTCATCTCTATCTCCCAAAACCAGGATCGTAAGCCCCTTGGAGGAAGGAAACAGTTTGGGCCATACATATTTACTCCACAGATTAGTGACGAAGGCCTAAAATAGAAAAGGCTCAGAAAGCACTAGAAAAGTCAGTAGGGCAGAAGGAGGTAGAGGTTTTGCTGAGCCATCAGAGCCAAAGCTACAGCCCCGTCCGTAGCCAGGACCTCTACGAGGAGATGGTGGGTCCAGGGTGTAGACTGCGCCCAGCCCTGAGAATGGGCTCAAGCTAAGTGAACACACACGACCTCATGGTTCATGACACTGAGCCCGATGTCGGCCTCTGCACTGACAGCACACAGCCTGCTTGTGATTCTCTCTCTCCCTCTCTCTCTCTGCCCCTCCCCGCTTGTGCTCTCTCTCTCTCTCTCTAAATACATAAACTTAAAAAAAAAAAAAAAACTTGGGGGCACCTTGGTGGCACAGTCAGTTAAGAGTCCAACTCTTGGTTTTGGCTCAGGTCACGATTTCATGGTTCAGGGGACGGAGCCCTGTGTCGGGCTCTGTGCTAACAGCGTGGAGCCTGTTTGGGATTCTCTGCCCCTCTCCCATTGCCCCTGCCCTGCTCATGTCCTCACTTTCTCAAAAGTAAATAAATAAACATTAAACACACACACACACACACACACCTTTAAATCACACATTTCCTCCATAGAGATGACTCAACCAAGCCACAGCCAACCCCTGCCGACCTAGCACTCTGCCACAGTCCTAGAGGAAACTGCCCAGTCGTCCACGGGCCCATCCCAGTTAGAATCTGACAGATCTAGATTCTGTTGTCCTTCCTTTCCGAGTTCTAGTCCCCAAGTGCCCACCGACGCCCCCACCCATTTCTGGGTGTGAAACTTCTTCCCCGCAGGGTACAGACAGCCTGCAGACCCCTCCACTCCAGACGCTCACGTTACCATCCCGGAATCCCCACAAACACTCAGACAAGCAGGGAAATAAAAGCAGAGACCTTTCCTGGCTCTAAGCGATCAGATGGTGCCAACACCCAGCAGTCAGGTCCCTCCCGGTGCCCAAGGATTTCTCAAAGGCCAGTTTCCAGCCCCAGCCACCTGTCCCCACAACAGGCTTTCGTCCACCTCTTCACAGCCACCCACCCTGCAAAAGCAACATGAACGACAAAATCTCTACCCCACCCTTCGAACTTTTTTCCTCACAAAGAAGCAGACAGCAAAGAATCTGATAGCAAGGGTTTCTTTTAGAACTTCTAGATTGTTCTTCCAAGCATGCCCAGGTATGCTCACCCCACCTTCTGAGACCCAGTCTTCGAATGGCACAGTGGCGATCCAGCCCGGGCCACAGGGTGAGGTGTGAAGATGAGTGATGTTAAAGCACTCCACAATCTAATGCCACGTCACTCCTGGAGCAGGGCAGTTGGCAGTGCTGAAAGAAGGTCTGCCCAGAGACGCTCCTGTGAGACTGCGGCACACCCAGAGGATTTGAACTCGTCCACTGCAGCGAAGCGAGCTGGGAAGCATACATTTGTACATTTTCAAAAGGAGCTAGACAAGCACTCCCCTGATAGTCTTCAGCTCAGCAGACCGCAGCTCTGCCCAAGCGTTCGGGAAGAGAGGCACCGACACATCTGCTCTGAATAAGCCAGGCACATGACATCTCATTTAAACCCTCTTCAGCGATTCCAGGACACTGAGGCTTGGGAGGGTATGTTAGCTAGGCTATCCTAAGCTAGGGCCACTCAGCTATTCTGTATTAGGACCCAGCTTTCTCCAGCGCTGGTGTTCTTTCCAGTTCCTTCGTGTCTGAAGACTATCCATCAAACTATACAAACGGCCAGGTGTTGTGGTACCACATGCTTACAAAGCCCTCTGTCGTGTTCTCAGCCCTTAAATCTCCTTTCAAGGTGTGTCCTATCATGACCAACATTCCCCTTTTATAGATGAGGAAATGGAGGCTGGCGGAGGTAAGGTGACTTGCATAAGGCCACTGAGACCAAGTACAGTAGCAGTGGAGGACGCCCCGGACAATCCCTCCCACCTTTGTCTGCTAGTCACGAATGGCTGGTTCCGAGCTCAGTCCTGCCAGGATTCACAGCCCTCCGGAGGAAGGAGCGGAAGTCCATGGAAAAAGAGAAAACCACAGTGTTATCTCAGGTCGGGGTG
>PJEM01018562.1:0-18426 GCA_004023845.1 Helogale parvula | reverse complement strand
AAAAATTCCTAAACATAAACACTTTATGAAGCTGGCCAAAGCCAGGAAAATGTGTGCTTTAGGCTCTATTGTGGAATGTTCATTTCAATGTCTTTCTTTCCTCTCTTGATTTTTGGGCTCTTGGTAGAAGCAGTGAGCATATTAAGTAAGTGTGAAACTTTGCTGACTTAGAGACAGCACTGTGAGAATTCAAAAACAAGAGAAGTGGAATCACTGAAGGTGAGAAGGTTTGCACTTCATGAAATTGGCCACTTTTTTCATTGCCTTTCATTGATTTGGCCACAAAAACAGCTCAAAACTCTCTTCCTATGTTTTCCATATATTCTTGAGTCAGTCCTGGGAGAGATCTTGCAGAGGAAATCACAGTACTGTACTTGGTGTCGAGTGGGTGCTCGCTGTTTGTTAGAAGGAGGCAGAAGCTTGGGGGCTCGTGGTAGTGTCTTAGAGAAGTGATTTTCACACGTTAATGTGTAAGTCTATCATATTCTGATTGCACTGTTTTGAGACGGGCCCAGATGTTGCATTCCTAAGTTTGTGGCTGTGCTGGTTCAGCCCACACTCTTAGATAGCAAAAGCCTAAGAATACAGGCTCTTGTTTGAGGGTGGGAACGTGTATTGCTTTTTGTCCTTCTTTTCCAAGGTTTTATAATATTTTTACATCATTTTTGTAGTTTAAAAACCTTGCATTAAGAATCTCTGCTGAGAATCTGTAAGTATAAAACAATGATTTTTCTTTCATATAATGTAATGGAAACCAGATTATCAGTGGGATTTTTATACCATGCCATAGATACTTAGGTAAAATAATTTTTTTAATTTAAATTCAAATTAGAAAACGTACAATGTAGTCTTGGTTTCAGGAGTAGATGCCAGTGATTCATCTTCTATTTATATAATAGCCAGTGCTCATCTTAAGTGCCCTCTTAATGCCCATCACCCATTTAGCCTATCCCCCCACCCACCTTTTCTCTAGCAACCCTGACTTTGTTCTCTGTGTTTAAGAGTCTCTTATGGTTTGCCTCACTCTGCTTTTATCTTATTTTTCCTTCCCTTTGCCAATATTCATCTGTTTTGTTTCTCAAATTCCACATACGAGTAAAATCATTATTTGTTTTTCTCTGATTCACTTAGTATAATATACTCTAGTTCCATCCACATTGTTGCAAATGGCAAGATTTCATTCTTTTTCATCACTAAGTATTCCATTGTATAAATATACTACCTCTTCTTCTTTTTGCATTTTTTAAAATTTCTTTTTAATAGTTTATTGTCAAATTGGTTTCCATACAACACCCAGTGCTCTTCCCCACAAGTGCCCTCCTCCATCACCACCACCTCTTTTCCCCGTTCCACCTTCCCCTTCAACCCTCAGTTCATTTTCAGTATTCACTAGTCTCTCAGGTTTTGGGTCCGTCTCTCTCCCCAACTCTCTTTCCCTCTTCACCTCCCCCTTGTCCTCTATTAGGTTTCTCCTGTTCTCCTGTTAGACCTATGAGTGCAAACATATGGTATCTGTTCTTCTCCGCCTGACTTATTTCCCCTAGCATTACACCTTCCAGGTCCATCCACTTTCCTACAAATGGCCAGATTTCATCCTTTCTCATTGCCATGTAATACTCCATTGTATATATATACCACATCTTCTTGATGCATTCATCAGGTGATGGACATTAAGGCTCTTTCCGTGTTGTGGCTATTGTTGACAGTGCTGCTATGAACATTGGGGTACATGTGCTCCTATGCATCACCACTTCATCTCCATTCGGTAAATCCCTAGCAGTGCTATTGCTAGGTCATAAGGGAGTTCTATGGATAGTTTTTTGAGGAACCTCCACACTGTTTTCCAGAGTGGCTGCACCAGTTTACATTCCACCAGCAGTGTAGGAGGGTGCCCATTTCTCCACACCATCGTCAGCATCTATAGTCTCTGTTTGTTCATTTTAGCCACTCTGACTGGCGTGAGGTGGTATCTCAGTGTGGTTTTGATTTGTGTTTCCCTGATGATGAGTGATGTTGAGCATCGTTTCATATGCCTGTAGGCCATCTCGATGTCCTCTTTGGAGAGGTGTCTGTTCATGTTTTCTGCTCATTGGTTCACTGGGTTGTTTTTTGGGTGTTGAGTTTGGTGAGTTCACGTAGATATTGGATACTAGCCCTTTATTTGATATGTCATTTGCAACTATCTTTTCCCATTCTGTCGGTTGCCTATTCATTTTCTTCATTGTTTCCTTTGCAGTGCAGAAGCTTTTTATCTTGATGAGGTCCCAAGAGTTCAGTTTTGCTTTCATTTACTTGCCTTTGGGGATGTGTGGAGTAGGAAATTGCTGCAGGTAAGGTAAAAGAGTTTGTTTCCTACTTTCTCCTCGAGGGTTTTGATGGTTTCCTGTGTCACATTCAGGTCCTTCAGCCATTTTGAGTTAATTTTTGTGTATGATGTAAGAAAGTGGTCTAGTTTCATTTGTCTCTGTTGCTGTCCAGTTCTCCCAGCACCCCTTGCTAAAGAGGCAGTCTTTTTTCCATCGGACACTCTTTCCTGCTTTGTCAAAAATTAATTGGCCGTCCCTTTGTGGGACCTGTTCTGGGTTCTCTATTCTATTCTATTGGTATATGTGTCTGTTTTTGTGCCC
Organism: Helogale parvula; assembly: GCA_004023845.1. NCBI lineage: Eukaryota > Metazoa > Chordata > Mammalia > Carnivora > Herpestidae > Helogale > Helogale parvula. Next base: position 15,799 of record PJEM01018562.1, on the reverse strand, counting down.
TTACCATACTGTCTTGATGATGACAGCTTTGTAGTAGAGGCTAAAGTCTGGGAGTGGGATGTCTCCCTTTTTGGTTTTCTTCTTCAATATGAGTTTGGCTATTTGGGGTCTTTTGTGGTCCGATACGAATTTGAGTATAGTTTGTTCTAGCTTTGAGAAGAATGTTGGGGCAATTTATGCGGGGATTGCATTAAATGTGTAGATTGCTTAGGGTAGGAATGACATTTTCACAATGTTTATTCTTCCGATCCATGAACAGAGAATGTTTTTCCATTTCTTGGTATCTTCTTCAATCTCTTTCATAAGTTTTCTGTAGCTTTCATCATATAGGTCTTTTACATTCATGGTTAGGTTTCTCCTAGGTATTTGATGGTTTTTCGTGCAATCATGAATGGGATCACTTTCTTGATTTCTCTTTCCGCTGCTTCATATTTGGTGTATAGGAATGCAACTGATTTCTGTACATTGATTTTGTACCCTGCAACTTTATTCAATTCATTGATCAGTTCTAGAAGGCTCTGATCGAGTCTTCTGGGTTTTCAATGTGGAGTATCATTTCATCTGTGAAAAGGGAACGTTTGACTTCTTAGCCAATTCTTTTATTGTCTGATTACTGATGCCAGGCCTTGCAGCACTATGTTAAACAACAGTGGTGAGAGTGGACACTTCTGTCGTGTTCCTTCTCTGGGGGAAAGGTCTCAGTTTATCCCCACTGAAGATGATCTTAGCTGTGGGCTTTTCATAAACTGATTTTAAAATGGTTAGGTAAGTTCCTTCTATTCCGACTTTCTCAAGGGTTTTTTTTTTTTTAAGAACAGGTGCTGTTTTTTGTCAAATGCTTTTTCTGAATCTATCAACAGGATCATATGGTTTTTATCCTTTCTTTTGTTGATGTCATGGATCACATTGATGGATTTGCGAATATTGAAGCAGCCCTGTAACCCAGGAATGAATCCCACTTGATCATGATGGATAATGTTTTTAGTATGCTATTGAATTCGATTTGCCAGTATCTTGTTGAGTATTTTTGCATCTTTATTCATTAAGGATATTGGTCTGTAGTTCTCTTTTTGTGCTGGGTCTCTCCCTGGTTTTGGTATCAAGGTGATGCTGGCTTTGTAGAATGAGTTTGGAAGTTTTCCTTCTATTTCTATTTTTTGGAATAGTTTGAAAAAAAAAAGGATATTAACTCTGCTTTAAATGTATGGTAGGATTCCCCTGGGAAGCGATCTGGCCCTGGGCTCTTTTTTGTTGGGAGATTTTTGATACCAGATTCGATTTCCTCACTGGTTATCAGTCTATTCATGCTTTTGACCTCTTCCAATTTGAATTTTGGCAGTGCATGTGCCTTCAGGAATTTGTCCATTTCTTCTAGGTTGTCCAGTTTGTTGGCATATAATTTTTCATAGTAATCTCTAAGGATTGCTTGTATTTCTAAGGGACTGGTTGTAATAGATCCTTTTTCATTCATGATTTTGTCTATCTGTGTGGTCTCTCTTTTCTTTCAGAGTAGCCTGGCTAGAGGTTTATCAATGTTGTTTATTTTTTCAATGAACCAACTCTTGGTTTACCTAATCTGCTCAACTGTTCTTTTGGATTCTATATTGTTTATTTGTGCCCTGATCTTTATGATTTCTTTTCTTCTGTTGGGTTACAGGTGCTCTTGCTGTTCCCCTTCTAGTTTCAGTAGGTGCTCTGTTTGACTTTAAATTTGTGCTTTTTGTAGTTTGTTGAAATAGGCCTGGATTTCAATATACTTTCCTCTTAAGACTGCCTTTGCTGCATCCCAGAGATCGTGGATTGTTGTATTTCATTTTCATGGGTTTCCACATATTTTGTAATTTCTTCTCTCATTGCCTGATTAGCCCAATCATTCTTGAGTTGGGTGGTTTTTAAACTCCACATTCTTGGAGGTTTTCCAGATTTTTTCCTGTGATTGATTTCAAGATTCATAGCATTGTGATCTGAAAGTGAGCATGGTATGATCTCGATTCCTTTACACTTATGGAGGCTGCTTTATGTCCCAGTATGTGATCTATCTTGGAGAATATGCCATGTGCACTTGAAAAGAAGGTGAATTTCCTAACTTCAGGATGCAGAGTTCTAAATATATCTATCAGTTCCATCTACTCAAATTTGTTGTTCAGATCTATTGTTTACTTAGTGATTTTCTGTCTGGTTGATCTATCCATTGCTGTCAGTGGAATATTAAAGTCCCCTGCAATTAGCACATTCTTATCAATAAGATTGTGTCTGTTTGTGATTAATTGTTTTATGTATTGGGGCGCTCCCCAGTTTGGCACATTGATATTTATAATTGTTAGCTCTTCCTGATGGAGAGACCCTGTAATTGTTATATAATGTCTTTCTTCATCTTTTGTGACTGCCTTTACTTTATGTCCAGATTGTCGGATATAAGTATGGCTACTCCACCTTTCTTTTGGCTTCCAGTCACATGATAGATATTTCTTCATCCCTTTACTTTCCATTGCTGCAGTTGAGGTCAAGGATCATCAAGAGAGTATGGTATTGCCACAAAAACAGACATATAGACCAATGGAATAGAAATGAGAACCCAGAACTGGGCCCACAAATGTATGGCCAATTAATTTTTGACAAAACAGAATAGAGTATCTGATGGAAAAAAGACTGCCTCTTTAGCAGGTGGTGATGGGAGAACTGGATGCAGAAGAATGAAACTAGACCACTTTCTTACACCATATACAAAAATCAACTCAAAATGGCTGAAGGATCTGAATGTGAGACAGGAAACCATCAAACCCTCGTGGAGAAAGTAGTCAAAAATGTCCTTGACCTCAGCTGGTGCCTGGCTTCCTAACCAGGATCTCGTAGGGGGAGGGGACAGTTTCTTGTGGTGCCAGCTGGGATTTTTGCTGTTGCTGCCTGAGGCGAGTTGTGCTGCCTCAGGCGACATGCACTGCAGGTGAGGTGCATCCCTTCTAATCTCCACCGCCAACTCCCAGCCCCCATCCAGGATTGGGATCGAATTGGGGGAGGGATCAGGTTCTCTTGGCTCTGGCAGGAATTCGCTCTGCTGCTGCGCAATGTGCCGGGCGTTGCCGGAATTGAGCTGCACGCCTCTGCAGCGGGAGCGTGCCCCACCCACAACCGTCCACCACCACCAACTCCCTTCAGGGATCACGTAGGGGTCAGGGCTAGTTTTTCGCTGTTGGCACTCGGGAATCGTGATTGGTGTGGCCAATGCTGGGTTGAGAAGCGCTGTGGAAATGAGGTATGTGCCCCCACTCCCGCAGCCTAGATCGAAGTGAGTGTCCCTGATGACTCCCCGCTGAGATGGCATAGGGCTGGAAGCCTTTTTTTCCCTTGTGCCACCTGGGTTCGGGATTTGGGCTACCCAGCTGTTATATACGAGTAAGAGTTTTTTTTTGAGTGGGGTTAAACGTTCTTTCTCTCTTCTCCAGAGACAGTACTATGAGCGTGTTCACTTTCTGTGTCTCTTCCCTTTCTCTCTCAGGCTCTGTGCGCTTGCCCTGTTTTTGGCTGTGGCTCCCGCCTCCCCTGTCAATCTCAGGCGGGCCCGTTTTCCAATCTCCCCATTCTCACTCACTCACTCAGGTATTTTCAAGGATTCTTTCTGGAAACTGTATTTTCTCCTTCCGCTTTTTTTTAATGTTTTTTTTTTTTTTGAGAGACACAGAGAGACAGGATGAGCAGGGGAGGGTCAGAGACAGAGGGAGATACAGAATCCAGAGCAGGCTCCAGGCTCTGAGCTACCTGTCAGCACAGAGCCAGACGTGGGGCTCAAACCCACGAACCATGAGATCATGACCTGAGCTGAAGCCGGATGCTTAATCGACTGAGCCACCCTGGTGCCCCTCTTTTTCTGTTCTTGTGGATGGGAGTAATGTCCTTCTCCATTCGATAGATGTGGCAGACGAAGTTTAGAGTGCTCCCTTCCTCTCCGCCATCTTGGCTCCTCCCTGATCCAGAGAGGAAACTTTAGAACTGTTTCTTGCCTGACATGACAAATATTTCTTTACCCAACATTTATTCTTTCCTTTTTTCTGTGAATCTATTTCCCCCTCTTTGAAATTCTAAATCTCTACACCTCTCCATAAGTCACAATGGCTCCTATACATCATTTGCCTGATGCTCATCTTGTTGATGTTCCTATACTTAAGCCTTTTTTTCTCTTATGAATCTGTCTTATAATACTTCGATTACTAGGCCAGCCAAAGAATTGAGAACTGATGAAGAAAAATTGTTTCCTGTCCTACACATTCATTCCAGTGTTGAGAAGTGACCTTGGTGCTTCAGAGCCCCAGGAAACTGAAGAGAGAGAATGTGGGATAAAGAGGAACAGTAGTTTTCTGGCTTTACCAGACTGAGGGGTCTGAGGCAGGTTAGCACCTTCAGAACTGCAAGACCACCCAGAGGAAGGGGCTGGGGGTTTGGAGAGAAATACAGGATCCACCTGGTTTGGACAGGAATTGTTTGTGTTGCCAGTCCTGCTTATCTGGTTTCCTGGGTAGTACTGGGTTCCTCATTAAAAAAAAAAAAAAAAAGACTAAGAGTTCTGTCTGAGAAGCTCAGCCTGTTAAGCATCCCACTTCAGCTCAGGTATTGTGAGGAGAGTCCCTTGGTTTCTGCCTTGCATGTGACTCTCTGCTGTCAGCATGGAGCCTGCTTTGGATCCTCTGTCCTCCTCTCTCTGATCTTCCTCTGCTTTCATGCTCTCTCCGTATCTCTTCCTCGGTGTCAAAATAAGTACACTTAAAAAAAAATAAGTGGGGTCGTTGCTTCAAAGAAAAACAAGGTTACATAGGTTAATATCAACCCATGCTGTATTTAAATGCAGTCACTTTGATTTCTGTTCTACTTTGTAATTTTAAGCAATTTCAATTTTAGTCACCATGAAAACCTGTAGGAAGACGATTTCATATTTTATTGTGAGACACCATTCAAGATTTACTAGAATCGCAACAAAACAGCACAAAATAGGAAAGAACACACAGAAAATCAAAAAAGTACACTTTTAAAACGACAGGTAACACCAAATTTCAGTGAAGATAATGAGCACTTAGGTTAGAATTTTCATTTATTGTCGACGGGAGTTTTAAAAAGTACCCTCTAGGGCTGCCGGGGTGGCTCCATTGCTTGGACACCCGACTTTGGGTCACGTTATGTTCTCACACTTCAGGAGTTGGAGCCACTGTCAGATTCTCTCTGACAGCTTAGAGGCTGGAGTGTTCTTCAGCTTCTGTGTCTCTCTTTCTGCCCCTCCCCTGTTCATGCACTCTCTTATCCCTCTCACTCTCTCTGACAGAAATAATAATTTTTTTAATGTTTTTTTTATTTTTGATACAGAGAGAGACAGAGCATGAGAGGGGGAGGGGCAGAGAGAGTAGACACAGAACCGGAAGCAGGCTCTAGGCTCTGAGCCAGCTGTCAGCACAGAGCCTGATGCGGATCTCAAGCCCACGAACTTGAGATCTGACGTGAGCCTAAGTTGGAGGCTTAACCGACTGAGCCACCTAGGCGCCCAATAATTTTTTAAAAAGGCATTCTATTTGGAAAACTATTGGGCCTACTGAATCTTATCTTTTTCTTTTCTTTTTTTTTTAATAACAGTTTATTGTCAAATTGGTTTCCATATAACACCCAGTACTTCTTTCCACAAGTGCCCCCCACCATGACAATCACCCCCTCCCTCCCCCTCTCTCTTCAGTCCATGGTTCCTTTTCAGTGCATGGACCTTGAGCGTGTCATACCAAGCAAAATATGTCAGGGAGAGAAGGATAGATACCATATGTTTGCATTCATAGGTCTAACAGGAGAGATCTGGCAGGGGACCATGGGGAGAGGAAGTGGGAAAGAGAGCGGGGAAGAGTGAAGGACTGAAATCTTATCCTTTTCTATCATAATCCTAAGTGGGGCCCAGGGATAGGCAGGAAGGCTTACCATTAATTTATGAGAGTTGAAAGGTGCTGAGGTGGCTCAGTCGTTTACCCACCTGACTTTGGCTCAGGTCATCATCCTCGGCTTCATGGGTTTGAGCACCGCATTGGGAGTGTGCGCAAGCTCAGAGCCTGGAGCACGCTTCAGAATCTGACTGCCTGTCTCTCTGCCCCTCCCCTGCTCATGCTCTGTCTCTGTCTCCCAATAAGGAAATACATACTTTAAAAAAAAAACTACGTATTACAGTTGAGTGCAGGTTTTTCGTCAAGGAGAGGTAGCAATCTCCTGCAGAGGAGTTGTGGAAGTTGAGGGCCAAGTAGCAGCCGTTTTCTGTGCTCAAGCAGAGTTTGTGGGCTTCTGTGGGAAGGGAGATGCCAGAGTCCAGATCCCCCAGGTCAAGGAGTCCATGAAGGATGGATAGTGTCAGTGAAAGGGAGTGAGATAGCTCAAGTTTCTTTGTGATCACCAGGCAGGCATCTCTGCTCTGTCTGATTCTCTGGCTTTATTTATAGTGAGAGGTACAAGAAGCAGAAAGAGTAGGGTATGTTAGTAAATGATTTTTCATAAATAATTTTGTCAACACAATTTTGCAGATCGGGGATTCTGCAGAAGTTACAATTCTAATCTTAGTCGTAATGATTGTCAAAAAAACAGCTACAGGCACTCATGCTATTATATTGGAAGGGTAGGTATTTTTCAATCGTACATTTTTTTCCCCATAGGATGCAGAAGACTAAGATATACAAAACCTCCAGTAGAGCCCTGAGAAAGCGTTCTTTAGCCATGAGGCAAACAGTATTCTTTAGGAAAGGTCAGTTTTTCATGAGTAAGGGTCAGTAGGCTGTTTCTAGCTCTAAGAGAAGGTACCCAGAAAAACAGGATACCCAGAAGCCACAATGTCTGCTCTCACTGTCCCAAGACGCAGGATACATTTTGAAATTTATCACAATAGTGACTTGTAACAACATCCAGGAGTGCAAAATAGTCAGTTATCAGTTAACTACTCGGGAAGGAGGGAAATTTTAGGTGGCTTGCCTTAGTCGTACCAGGGTGTATCTAGTTTGCTCATCTTTTCCCTGACCAGGTGCAATCACATCTCAGGGACAGGGCAGGGGGACAGGCTGCTCCTGACACTAATCAGCAAAGCAGTTCAAGGGTTGGTGCCCAAGTAGAAATGATAGTTCCAGGAGAGTAAATCGTGGTCGCTGCCTGGCGACAAGACACTTGGCACACTTGCCTTACCTTTACCAGGAATTTTCACTCAACGCTGAGTCCAAGGTGCCTCCCAAAAGGGATGTGCCCCCACCCCCGCCCCCAAAGCAGAGAAGGCAATCTCAGAGATGGGTCTTCAAGTAGGAGTTCATAGTTTCTCAATTGTTCCTGACAGAAGGCTGGGAAGTTGTACCTTCTCTGCATTTGAAAGTCCTGCCTGCAGGCCACAGTTTACCAGTGAAGAGACTGCTTTGCTGGCTTTTCAGACAAATTTCTCCTACTTGAGCTGGGATTTCTCCACAAAGATCTTCTGAGAAAGAAACATAGAGGAGAAGATGAAAGAAGAAATGGCCAGTTCTCAGGTAAGCCTTGTGCCCCTGGCCAGAGGCCCGGTTGTCTTTTTCTCCGAAAATTTCATGCATCTAGAAATTGTGGAAACCTGGGTGTCTCTGACAGTTGAGCATGGACTCTTCATTTGAGTTCAGGCTGTGATCATAGGGACCTGTGATCCAGCCTTGAGTCGGGATTCCTGCTCAACTTGGAGCCTAGTGAGATCCTCAATCTCTTCCTCTGTTTCTCTCCCTCAGTTAGCAATTTTTCTTTCTCCCTCCCTCTTTCTCTCTTTCTCTGTGTGTCCTCCCCAAAGAGGGAAAAAAATAAAAACTTTGCAGACAACCTGGCTCCATGAGTACCTGACAACATCCTTCTTAACCTTGCAATAAGAGACCACGTGGCTGTACAGCATGTTTGTGTGTTACCATATCTGGGGACACAACTTATATAAAAAACTATGCCAAGTGGTGTTCAGGGCTCTGTTCTTTGGGTACGGACCCAGCTGAGAGGTGCCAGGAGGAATAAAGTTGTTTCCTGGAAAGAAAAGCCTCAGTGTGAGAATCTTGCTACAAAGGAAATTTTTTTAAAATATATATATATATTTTTGCTTCTGATGGTTCTCCTCTATGCTTTCACCTAAGTTTTAAGCTTCCCAGAAATGATACTCAAGGTTAGGTGTTTAGAACACTCCTCCTCTGTACCCCAGAGACTTCTCTGCCTTCTCTCCAACCTGGCTACCATTGGGCAACAACACTTGTCAGTTTGAATTAAATTCCTGCCCGTATTGAAAATAGTCCCTTCATGACAGGTTCAGACAGGAGGGTGTTGCATCCCAGTTTCCTGTTGCTGATGGAATCTGGTCCTGGGGTGGCACTCAAGCAGAACCATTCCGTTCGGTCTGAAATCAACACTTTCAATGCTCTGGGTAGAATAGGAATACGAAAATGCACAAATACATTCGATGGCTATGAGGCACAGAATGCCCTAGAATGTTTCTGCTCCTTAGAATGTGGAAAGGATACTTGAAAATATTCTAGATACTACAAGACATGGAAACTCTATGTGATTGAAGGGTGTATAAATACACTGTATCCTTAAAGTTGTTTATATTCTGATTTACTGCTTGGGGGTCCCAAGAATGCACGGGTGATCCTGTGTCTGGAGATGTGCCTGAGGCACTGCGATCAATTTGTTTTCTGTTATCTGTTATTATATTATTTTATGGGGCTTTATGCTTTCTGCCATATTTCTACCCTGTAATATTCACTTTTCCTTCTAATCAGGTGAAATGATTTTAGGAAGATTCCCTGAGTGATTTCCAAACACCATCATATTTAAACTGGAATCTTCTTTCTCCCCGTTTCTCTTTCCCTCTAGGTTTTTTTTTTTAAGTTTATTTCTTTTGAGAGAGACAGACTAGGAGCAGTGGAGTTGCAGACAGAGTGCATGAATTCCAAGCAAGCTCCACAGGGTCAGTGCATAGCCCAAATTCCGGGCTAAACTCACAAAACCAAGAGACCTTGAGTTGAGCTGAAATCAAGAGCCAGACGGTTAACTGACTGAGCCCCCAGGCACCCTGGTTTGGCCATTTCTGGTGAGGAGAACAAAGGCAAAAAAAAATGTAGATAAAATCCAAATTTCTTACAACTTGCAACCCACTGGGAAATACTGGAGACTGGCAGAGGAGGATATTGCTCAAGGAATGTACAGCTGCTTTAATGTTAATGGTTTTCTAGAGGCAAAAAGCTAGCTTCGCTTGACCATAGCCAGACTCTCAGGATCCACTGAGTTTTTTTTCAAGGAAAATCCCTTGGGAAACTTTTATGTCTACCCCACAGCTTGAAGTATATGATCAATGGCTTCTCACAATCACACTGCCGTTCATTCTCTCCACAGATCCTGTCCCTGTGTTTTAATAAGGTCAGCCTCGCTCACCCAAAAGGCCTCAAGAATACTTTCTTGAGCATTTATTTATTCCTGGCCCATCTGTGGTCACTTTTCGTGGGGTAATGAAGGTTCTCACTTCCGTTTAGTAGTGGTAATGACCTCTGGGAGTAGAGTTTCTGAGTCAGTCTGTCCTTCATCCCATAGGTTTTTATTATCTTTGTACTTATGACACAGACATACTCTTGTTTGTACTTTTTTGTGTTTTTAGAAAGTGACGAATCACTTAATTAACATGTTTGGGCACCTTATAATCCTGAAGTACCAGAGAGCTCAAATGATGATTGAAACAAGGAACCTGTTTCAATGAGGGACGCCTGAGTATCTCAGTTACTTTTGTCTTCACTCCATTTCAGTGCAGATCATGATCTCGAGGCTCCAAAGAGAGAGCCCAATGTCAGGCTTCATGGTAACCTTAGCAGGGCTCTTGGAATTCTCACTCTCTCTCTTTTCTTCCTTTCCTGTGTGAGCAATCTTTCCTTCGCAAAATAAACATTTTATAAAAGGCTTTCAAGGTGCCAGGTGACTTAGATTTTTAAGATGGTTAAGTATCTGACCCAGGCACCAAGCTCATTAAAACTGACTTTCAGGGGCGCCTGTGTGGTTCAGTCAGTTAAGGCTCTGACTTCAGCTCAGGTCATATCTCACGTTTGTGGTTTCAAGCCCCGTGTCAGGCTCTGTTCTGACAGGTAGCTCTGAGCCTGGAGCCTGTTTTCAGTTCTGCATCTCCTTCTCTCTCTGCCCCTCCCCTCTCATGCTCTGTCTCTCCCCATATCAAAAATTAATAAAACATTTTTTGAAAACCCTAAAAAACCTTGGTTCTAGTCACCCTGATAATTTTCTATTCTATCACTTCTAATCTTATATCGCTACTTGCAAATGGTATGGATGTGTGCATGGAAGCTATAAAGGTAGATCGGTTTTGTGTGCACACCTCCTGACCATCATTCTCAGGTTTGACGCTGGTATGAACATTGATTTACGGTCCTTTGGGTGTATTAACCTGTGTGTTTTTGTTACAGGAACTGACTGTAGGTCAGTTGACCTGAGTTAAATACTGATATGTACTGTGTACTGGATGCTTGACAAAAGATTCACGAAAAATAGAAGAATCATGTGTTCTCTTAGATTATTATAATTTGTTTTCCATGTCTTTATGAGGAACTGTTAGATGCTCTCTACTAACCAGGAAATGCTTTTAACCCTTGTTGCCTTTCTTGCTAGTCTAGTAGAAATTGTAATTGTTATGATCCCATTCAGTTCCAAGTCCTCCAGAGTTCTAGTCAATGAATTCTTCCTCTTTGTAATTGAAATATGTATCTCTTGACTCAAAGACTACTGCCTTGTTAGAAATGTGGACAGTGAACTTTCCCAAAACTCCTGAACAGAATCTGCATTTGAGTAAGATGGCCATTGCACTGCTGTGAATTCTGATTCATGTTAGAATATTCTAAGTATATCTATAACTCATCAAAACTTTCCATTAAGAAAGAGACACCCTATGACCCAAACAGTTGTACTTCCAAGTTCACCTCAGGACATGATCTCTCAGTTTATGAGTTTGAGCCTTGTGTTGGGCTCGGTGCTGACAGCTCAGAGCCTCGAGCCCGCTTTGGATTCTGTGTTTTTCTCTCTCTCTGCTCCTTCCCTGCTCATAGTCAGTCTCTCTCTCCTTCAAAAATAAAGAGACAATAACAAAAGTAGTTTAATACAATAGACACATGTACTGTCTTTCAAAACTAAACAGTCCCGAAATTTTTTTTACAAATAGACACCACCTGTGCCATTGTTGTAAATGCAGAATGCAAAAGTGTGTATGTCGAGGGGGTGCCTGGCTGGCTCAGTCAGTTAAGGGTCTGCCTTTGGCTAAGGTCATGATCTCATGGTATGTGGGTTTAAGCCCCGTGTCGGGTTCTAGGCTGACAGCTCAGAGCCTGGAGCTTGTTGTGGATTCTGTGTGTGTCTCTCTCTCTGACCATCTCCTGTGTGTGCGCGCTCTCTCTTTCTATTAAAAAAAATAATAAAGTGTTTATGCCTGTGTTGATGCCTTTATTTTACAAATTCTCTTGAATAAACCAATATTTATATCGGTTTATACCTCAAAGTTAAAGAACATATTAGAGCATAATACTGTGTCCACAATCGTGTTACTGCAAAAAGTAAGAAATTCATCTAAGCCAAACCCAGTACTCCTAATGTAACTGAACGAACAGGAGTTTAGTCCTTGATGAATCATAAAAATTCTACCAGGCACGGATGTCAGACAAAGGAAATTTTATTTGCAAGAACTAAGGAGCTCACAAGGGATAACTTCAAAACTAGAAACTCACAGAGGAAGGGGGATGGTTTCCTCTTTTTTTTTTATTAACGTTATTTGAGAGACAGAAAAAGCAGAGGAGGGGTAGAGAGGCACAGAGAGAATCTCAAGCAGTCCCTGCACCATCAGCACCGATGCGGGTTCGAACTCACAAACTTTGAGATCATGACCTGAGCTGATACCAAGAGGCAGAAGACTGAGCCATTGTGGCACCCCAAGAATGGTTTCCGTGTATTTAGGGTTAGAGTAAATATTTAGAAAGGGGAGGCTGGGAATACAATTGCACTTGAGCCTGAAGAACACAGTTCTATACATTTTCTGTCTGTTACATAGTAAATGCAGTTGTACTCCTCCTTGGGGTGTGATCTAAGTCTTAAAATGAGGTCGAAGGGAGCTCCTGGGTGGCTCAGTCCCTGAAGCTTCCATCTCTGGATTTAGGCTCAAGTGAGGATATCACAGCCTTGAGATCAAGCCACAAGTCAAGCTCCTTCCTGAGCATGGAACCTGAGCGTGGAGTTCGGTTGGAAATCTTCTCTCTGCACCACCCATACTCGTGCTCTCCCTTTCAGGAAATAAACATTTTTGAAAAGTAACTGTGTTCACTCCATGCTTTCCTCTGATGTTCATCTGCATAGATGTGACTCAGGGGCTAAGCCCAAATTGAGCCACTTCAGCTCTTCCCCAGGGCAGTTATTACCTTACGTATTTCCACCACAGCAAACTGAGCTCATCGGTGTTTTCCCTGCAGTAAAAGGGAGGTGTCAATAAGAGGCTAAGTAAAATGAGGGACTGAGGTCTGTGGGCACATGCAGGTAAGCAGTGCAGATCGAGTTGCGTGGTCCAGCTGGTGACATGATCTCCCTCCTGCATCTTAGGTACCATTAGGACCTCCTGCTGTGTCCACTTGGTAACTGTGGTGTTTGTTGCAGGGACTGCTGACCTTCAGGGATGTGGCCGTCGAATTCTCTCAGGAGGAGTGGGGATGCCTGAACCACAGTCAGTGGGAACTCTACAGAGATGTGATGTTAGAGACCTACGAACACCTCGTCTTCTTGGGTGAGGCTAACTCCCTCAAGATTTCTTAAACCCCACTCAAAAGTTTTGTTTCTTCCTGTAGAGACTGTCACTTAGAAGCTTTCTCTTGCACGACTGGGATTCAAATCCCTACAGTAGAGAAAGGAGGGGTTGGCAGATGTAGAGAAGTCTTCATGATGTTTCCTTTCAGGTGAGTTTTCCCTTCGTTAGAGTCACATCATCATTTCATAGATGGATGGCATTTCTAAGTATTGAGTGACATGAAATGCTATTTCTGTTTTCAATATGAATATCTACTCATGTTGGGAGTGGTAAGACTCAGAAGTAGAGATCAGGATGCGCGACTTGGTAATCCATTCTGTGTGTTCCAAAGGGGCTGTTGGGCAACAGCATTTGGGCATGATTTTCCAGACCTCTAGAATGTCCTCTTTTCTCTCTACTGAGTCCAATACTGGGTTGAAAGGTAGAATTTCCAGCAATAATCTATTCTTTTGTTTTAACAAACAGGTCTTGTTGTGTCAAAGCCAGACCTGGTCATCTTTTTGGAACAAAAGAGGGAGCTATGGAATGTGAAGAGAAAGGAGACAGTAGCCTCATACCCAGGTAAGTGGAAATGAATGAGGCAGATGACAGAGCTGAGGTCCAAATGTGAAAGATGAAGAAAGACCATACAATGTGATTTGAGCAGCCATTCCAGAATGGAAATCAGTTTGCAAAACCTAGTTTTATGTCAATACGTTTCACAGAGCCACATCTGCTTTCCAATACACCACACTCTCACAAATCTCTAAGGATTCTCCTTCAGTTCCACTGAAAGGTCCTTCACGTCCACAGTGAGGGCCTCCATAATCTCATTGGCTCTCCATTGCTTTGTGGGTTTCAGATATTCTCTGTTTTTCTGAGGAAGTCTATATTCGTTCATTTCTGAGTGTTTGCCTTGAGTGAGAAGTGTATCAGGGTAGCGGTAGGCATATTGGGATTTGGTGCAGAAATCCCAGGAACACTGGGGACAGAGGCCATCTAACTTCTGCCTAATGCTTTCAAATATATGGAGGCTTTAATTCTAATCATACAAAATTAAGACCCACCAGTTTCATCAGTTGATAAAGCACCTCCCTAAAATGAGAAAGTCTAACCTATTATTTCACTTCAAGAGTTCCATTTTGGAGGCGCATGTGTGGATCAGTTGCTGAAGGATCTGACTTCAGCTGACGTCATGATCTCACAGTCAGTGAGTCTGAGTCCCGTACAGACCTCAGTGATGACAGCACAGAGCAACCTTGGAATCCTGTCACCTCTCTCTGCTCCTTTCCTACATGGTTACTCTCTTAAAATTAATTAAAGTAAACTTACAAAAAGTAAGAAAATTTATTTTTGATGGTATTAACTAAAATACAAAATTTCCACTCTAAGTGTTCCATTCTTCAATCATAAAATAACTTAAATCTCTTCTTATTTTCCTAGAATTTCTACATAAATTAATGTCACAAGGGAGATAGAACATTTAGAATTCAAAACTTGGAGCCTATAATAAAATCTCTATCCTTTTTTTCTTAATCATTGAATCATTTTATAATTTTGTCATGTATAATAGGTGGTTCCTGTGACTTTGTCATATATGTTTTCACGTTCTGGATAGTAGTATATGAGATGACATTACGATTCATTGTATCAAAATCTTTTAAATATCGTTTGTAATGTTTATTTTTGAAAGATAGAGCAGGCATTGAGGGCTGAAAGAGAGGGACACACCAAATTAGAAGCAGGCTCCTGGCTCTGAGCTGTCAGCACAGAATCCTCCCCAAGGCTCCAACTCCTAGACTCTGAGATCATGGCCTGAGCCCAAGTCCGATGCTTCACCTACTGAGCCACTTACCCACCTCTATAGCTCTAAGACTAAAATCTCAGTGTGTAACCATGAAAGAGGGCCTATTTTGATTTATTAGCTGGTTTTAATGCAGAAGAAAATTGCAACGTATTTTCATCAATATCAACCCCGGAAATCTCTAATGAAAGCCCCTCTGTATTTAGCACTTAAGACACATTATTACACAAAATTTAAGGGTATTACTCAATTTTCAGAATCAAGCAAGCAAAACATTTATTTCTTTTAAGGTTTTCTTTTTCCCATGTACTTTGAGTGATGGAGAGAGAGAGAGTGGAGGAGGGGCAGAGAGATAGTAGACAATTTCAGGCAGGCTCCACACTGTCAGTGCAGACAAGGAATGGGCTGGAAGTCACAAACGATGAGATGACGACCTGAGCTGATTCCGAGAGTCAGACGCGAAAATCTCGCTGAGCCACTCAGGTACCCCAAAGCCTTTCGTTTCTAAATATACATCAACATCAAAGTTGCATGATATGCCAACAATATTATTATTTAAAAAGATGGGGGATTACATTAACATACAATCTGATTCATGTAGAAAAACTAATGATTTGGGGCTCCTGGGAGGCTCAATCACTCAAAAGTCAGACTTTACCTTAGGTCATGATATCATCGTTTGTGGGTACATGTTCCCCATCAGGTTTTGTGTGGACAACTCAGAGAGTGGAGCCTGCCTCAGATTCTGTGTTTCTCCCTCTTTCTGCCCCTTCTTCTCTAACACTCTCTTTCCATCTATCAAAAAATAAACAAACATTAAAAAAGATAAGTATTTTAAGAAAAAGAAAAAGTAGTGATTCCTTTTTCCTGAAGTTGACTTTTTCTGATTTCAGTTTTGTGTATGACAAATTCTAAATCTATGCATCAGATAGTAGCAAGTGGAATGCCTTTACTTTCATTTTTACCTTTCAGCTGTATTTCCAACTGAAACCGACAGCCTCCTTTCAGAGACATTTATAGGAACTTCTATCCAAAGAGTGTCAGTGGATGGATATAAAGGTAGTGCCCTTGAGAATAGACACTTAATGAGAGACCGTAACAAGGATGGGGACAGTGAGGGGCGTCAAGCACACATGGGGACTCCTATTCCAGACTATGGTGGTGAGTGGCATCCATGTGGGGAGGTCTCTGAT
>PJEM01018561.1:0-18413 GCA_004023845.1 Helogale parvula | reverse complement strand
GAAAAGACCTTCACCTGGCTGGGTCCCCTTCTTTTTTCAAAGATGGCGTAGTGGACGGTCACAGGCTTTCGATGCAGGCGGACCTGTGTTCCATCTCCCATCTCTGCCCGACGTAATGCTCACCCATTGGTGACTAGTAGGTAGCTTCCCTCCATCAGGCCAATCTGGAAGATCCAGACACACACCCAATTTTCTGCTTGGAGTTATGGACAGTTTGGGGTTCTTAATGCTGGAAGGGGCTTCAGAGCTCATTGGCCAAGGGACCTGACCAGGAGGTGGCAGTGCGGCAGGCAGAGTGGGACAGGGGGTGAAGTTAAGCCCAAGTGTCCCCACTTGCTGTCTGCGTAACCTTGGGCAAGTTACCTAAGCCTTCCAAGACTCAGTTTCCTCATCTAGAAAGTAGGGAGAGCATAACTCAGTGGGGAGAGTGTAATTAATGATGTGAGGACTGAGATGATGCAATGTCAGTGGCCGGGCAAGGGCACGGGCGGGGGCTGCACTGGAGAGCAGGGCATGTTAGGCAACTCGGGGTTGGAAACCCACGCAGGAGCCCCGTGACCTTGAGCATGGGGCTTCACTCCTCTGTAGAAATGAGATCATAAATCCCGCCCACTGGGTTAGGGTGAAAACTGGAAACAAGATACCCGAGGACCTGGTGACAAGTGAGGCACATGGTGCACGTATTATATAGACTGTGGTCTCTCTTATCACCCTGGGCCCTTATAAATCTATTTTAAATAAAGCCTAACAGCCTCTAAGAGAGTGCCAGGCACTTAGGAGGCATTCGATAAATATATATTGAGTGAAGAGCTGAGTAAATGAATCTGAACTCCTATCTTCGAACGAACAACCCTGAAGAAATGGCTCGACCGTCCACCCCAAACAAAATGTCACCCTACCCCAAGGCTCGGGGTCTCAGAGAGTGCCGATGCCAGCTCCTCTTCCCAAAATGATATCATCACAATCACCCGGAGAAAGGGCACATGTCCAGGCCAGTCGCTGGGGCATCAGCTCAGGTGCCGGAGGGCACTGGGCAACTTTGAACCCGGTCTTACTTCCTCCGGTGAGCAACCGCGCTGGTAATTCTGCCTTTCAGCGGGGAGAGGGGCCCCTTCCTGTAGAGGTTCTAGTCTGGGCTTTGAGCCAGCTGCTCTCTTGTACCAGACAGTTTGCTTCCTAAACTTCCCAAGGTCAGTGCCATTTGGGAGATAACAGACCAGGTTCTGAAGGATCCTCGAAGGAAGCTGTCCTCAGTGGCCCCACCCCAGGGTCCAGTGCTGGGTGCTGGGCTGGTGCTGGAGAACACCCCGGTCTTCAGCCAGTGTTTAGTGAGCACTTACAATGAGACAGAAGCTATTCTAGGCACTGGGGGTGCAGCCAAGGGCTATAGAGGTCCTGCTCTCATGGCTGATTGGCGGATAGACATTTAAACACACACACATAATAATAAGCTGTAGCAAATTTCAGGAAAAAAACCAAGTGCCCGGTACGAGAATGAAAATGAGCAAAGACCAACCCACGAAATCCCTGCAAACAGCCACAGACATGGACACAATTAGCATATTACAACATGGTTTACACACCAGAAATCTGAACAGCCTTTCACATCCAACATTGCTGTGGACTAAATCATGGCTCCCCCAAAATCCATAAGTTGAAGGCCTAACCCCCAATGTTATATTTGTAGAGGGAGCCTTCGGTAGGTAATTGGGGTTAGATAAATCACGAGGGTAGAGATACCAAAAAACTAACTCTGTCTGTGTCTCTCTCTGTCTCTCCCTCCTTCTCTCTCCCTGCACCACATGCACAGTGAGAAGACAGCCGTCTCCAAGCCAGGAGGAGGGTCCACAGCGCTGATGCCATGATCCAGGACTTACAGCCTCGAGAACAGTGAGAAAATAAATTTCTGTTGTGTAAGGCCCCCGGCCGGGGGTATTTTGTTATGGCAGCCGAGTTAAGACAGGAAGCAACCATGCAATGGTGTAACTGGTGCGGGTGGAATCCGAACTACGCCCAGGTCTGTCTGCCCTCCGCCCCCCTGCCCACCACAGAGCCTTTCGTCCCTGCTCTGCCACAAGGGCATGTGAGTCTGCAGAAAGGCTGCCGTCCCTGTGCGAGTGTGTGGAAACGCGTGTGTGTTACAAGGCTGGTTTCTCACCGCAAGCCTGTGAAATAGCAAATAATAACAACACCTCCTCTTCTGTTTCCCGTCCAGCTGGCGGCCCCTCTCGGTCTCTGGTGGAGGGTCCCGGGGCATCTCTGGCCACACTCATTCACTAGGGCAGCTCTAGATGTTGACATGCCACAGACTTGTCATTTCCAGGCCTGATTCGCTCAACTCCGGAATCATGTGTCCAACGGCCCTTTGGGTGTCCCCACACAGACGCGAATAGACAGCTCACACTCAGCATGGAAGGGACCAAACTCCCGGAAGCCACGCCTCCCTAGCCCCTCCCCCCTCAGTGGGTGCCAGGTCTAATCCTCCAGGCCCTCCAGACCTTGGAGTTCTAGATTCCTCGCTTTTCTGGATGCCCCCCATCTGGCCCATGTGCAAATCCTATTGGCTGTCCTGTCAGGCTGTGTCCAGAATCTGACTGCGTCTCACCTCCTCTACTGCCACCACCCCGGCCTGACCCGTCACCTACCACCCGCCGGATGCCGGCAGCCTCCTCACTGCCCCCGCTGTGGCTGACTCTCTCTCCCACAGCAGCCAGAGATGAGACCGTGGGCCTGCTCTGCTCACAATGTCCCGTGCCTCCCCAGGTCGCTTGGGGTAGATGCCAGAGTCCTCAGATCGCCTGCAAGGCCCTTTGTGATCCATACCTGCCTCTTATCACTGCCCTCCGGCCCCTCCCCCTGCACTGCTTTCCAGCCACTCTGGTCTCCTTGGCCTTCCTTGAACCCTCCAGACACGTCCCTGCCTCAGGGCCTTTGCACTAGTTGCATTGGCTGGTCCCTCAACCCAGAACGTTCTCCCCCCAAATATCCACAGTGTCACCTTCCTCAAGTCAGCTGAGATGTCACCTCCTCTGATCACCCTATTTGAATTTGCAATCCACCCCTTGCCCTGCCCTACTGTTTCATTTTTCCATAATGCTAGCCTATTATATAATTCACTGATTATATTTATTGCCTGCTGGCTGTCTCTTTCTATTGAAAAAAAAAGTTTCCATGAAAGCAAGATTTTTGTCTGTTTTGTTCACTTTGTGTCCTCAGTGCCCGGAACAGGCCTGACAAACAGTAAGCAATCAATAACTATTAGTTAAATTAGAAGTCCAACGCGCTATCCATTGCGCCACGGAGCCACCTAACTATTAGTTAAATTAACGCAAGTCTTTGGGCTTGTTCTCTCTGTAGCTTATTCATAGCAAATGTAAACCTGAAAATGCTGAGGCCAAAAGGCGGAGAAAGGGGAAAAAAAAGAAAACTACTCCAGGAGAGCTAAGGCTTGGGGGCAGAGCCCAGCCCTGTGGCTGACCTGCTGTGTGACAGTGGACATGTCAGAGCCCTCTCTGCGCCTAGTGTCGATTCCACAGGATGACTGGATCTGGTAGCGAGGGCCTTCTCAGTCTGACGATCGACAGCCTCCTCCCCCGGCTTCCCTCCAAAACTCAGACTAGTCCTAACCCTATGGCCAGCCAGACAAATTGGGTTTATTAAGACCTGCTGTGTCCAAGTAGCAGTGTGGACGGGTCGGAGCGTCAGGTCCGGCTGCATCGTCTGCTGGTGCGGGAAATGGGCTTTGAGCCTCGAGAAGGCTCCGCTCTATGGGTTGTGGAGCCCTGGGAGTATTATTTAGCTCCTCTGTGCCTCACTTTCTTCTGTAAAATGGGAATAATAATGATACTGGCCTCGGAGAGGTGCCGTGTTTCTGCCACGGGCCTGCCTCAGTGGGTCATTCCATGTGAGGGGCAGAGAGTGCTGCCAGGCGCACGGAACACAGAAGGTGGGCCGTCACGTGCGTGACCCAGCCCGGGGAGATCTGTCCGGAGCCAGCTGTGACCTCCTCGGGACAATCTCCCGAGCTCCCTGCGTTTCTCGCCTCCTCCTCTCTCTACCCCTGTTCAGCACCCCTGTAGGCAAGGTTGGATGGACCCAGATGTTCATGGCCCCAGGCACACACAGGGCCCTGCACTCCCCAGCCCCGGGCTTCCTGAGCCCCCGGCTCTTCCCAGGAGACTGACAGCGCCAGTGCCATGATTCTGGATTGACACTCATGCAGGTCCGAGCGGCAGCTCCTGGGCCGAGGAGGGTGGAGAGGACACGCCCCGGGACCTGAGTGGGGAGGGCCGCGCCGCTGGCCCGCAAACCACAGGTGCTGACTCATGGCTCTGCCGGGCGCTATAAAGGAACCCGCCAAGGGGCCTCCCACAGCTGGAGGGACGGGCTGGCAGGACTATGGCCCAAGGCACAGTGATCCACGTGGCCCTCGAGCAGCCCACCTATGCCGTGTGTGTCCTGGGCACCGAAGCTCAGCTGGATGTCTACAGGTGGGTAGGGGCGTTTGGGGGGGGGGGGGGGGGGGGGGCAGGTCCAGTGATGCTCAATGAGCAGGTTCTGCTGACACAGGACGTGTGGTTGGCTCGGCCTCTGGGCTGCAGCCTCTGTAGCCGCCAGCAAGGCAGAGGCTGGAGAGGCAAGACCGGAGTGGCCCAGGGATGTGCCTGGACTCCAGGCGAGGGTTCCCTAGGGCGCTGCCACAAATGCATTCTCACAGGGCAGACAGGACCCTCTCCTTTCGCCGTTGAGGCAATGGAGCTCAGAGAGGGTCCGTGACTCACCTAAGGTCACACAGCAAGCGTGCCCTGGAAGGAAGGCTGGGCCCTGGACTTCATGACCCACACCTGCTTTGTGGGGGAGTTTGTTAGCCCCCACCTCTCAGCCGAACCTCCCTCCACGTGTGCGTAATAACATGCCCGTGATGGGACGGGCTCAGGCGTGGGAGAGGCTGAGGCGGGAAATCTGGCCCTGATGTCGGCCAGCTGGGTGGCCTTGGCCGACTGAGCCTCAGTTTCCGCGTCTGTGAAATGGGGGTAATATCCACTGCATAGGGCGGTTAGAGGGATTAAAGGTGAAAGACCGTGAAAGTGTGTAAGTACTCAGCACAGAGCTGGACATAGTGCTAGTGGTTCATTCATCCATCCATCCATCCATCCATTCATCCAACAAATACCAACCGAACACCTACTATGTGCCAAGCCTGCCCCAGGCTCTGGCTAAACAAGATATGGCCTAGGGAGGCTCAGCAGGTGCATGTGGTTGGCATCGTCGCTATCAGTAGTCGTGGCCTCCCCTGGCTTCCTCCCCCGAGGGCTGGACGTCTGTGGTCCTGGAATGGTGCCCACAGGCCTGGCTGGGACATTTCCTTAAAAGTGTCACTGGCTGCCTGAGCCTGGACCGTGGTTGAGCAGCACTGAAGGGGGAGCTTTCTGGAGATGTGCAGGGGAAGCGGGGGGCCGACAGGTGGAGAGATCAAGGAAAAAGAGGAGCTGATGTCATCTGAGCCCCGCTCACCTCTCTGAGCGTGAGCTCCTCCTTTAGGGAGACATCGAGCCCTGTCATTCCACCCGCTGAACATCTCACACAACAATGGCTGATTTCCATCCCCTGCCGGCACGTAACTCATTAAACAGCCTTCTGAAGGCAGGCAGTGCTGTCCTTCCCATTTTACAGAAGAGGAGGCTGAGGCTCTGAGAGGTTAAGTAAGCCACCCGAAGCCACACAGCTCAGAGGTGAGGGAGTCAGGATTCAAACCCAGGCAGCCTGGCTCTGGGACCCCTCCCACTCCCTTCTCACCTGCCCTTGACACCCCTCCCCCGCCCCCGTGAGCGCCTGCATCCCATTTCTTGTGCACACACCACGCGGCCTGCAGCCTGAATTCTCTTCCTGAGGCCCACGTTGGGCTCTGCGCTGACAGTGTGGAGCCTGCTTGGGATTCTCTTTCTCCCTCTCCCTCTCTGCCCATCCCTTGCTCACTCTCTCTCTCTCTCAAAATAAATAAATATTTAAAAAATTAAAAAAAAAAACAGAGTTGTAGAGGCAGACGCAGACCTAGGGCTACTCTTAACACACGCTGCTTGAGATTTTCATTCTGCATTTGGGAAGTTCTTTCCCTGCAACAGGAAACACATTGATTATATTCAAACAAAATTCCACTGACCTAAGATGAATATTGAAACCCATCGAGGGCTTTCTATGGTGCTCGTGGCTGGCATCAGGGAGGTACTGTGATCCCTGCTCCTACAGGCCGGGTCCTTCAGTCGGTGATTTCCAACCCAGAAATGCTGCAGGGTAACACTATCATCATGCCCATTTTAGAGATGAGTAAACTGAGGCTTCAAGGCCATGCAAATTCAGGTCTGCAAAGCTGGGAAATTCAAGCCCAGGACTGTCTGACCCCAAACTGGCTCTGCGTCCCTAGCACACATTGCCTCTGTGTGCTGTGGGGTCGCCTCACTGGGCACTCCTGCCTGGTTGGCAGAGCTCACACAGCTCCCAGAGGGCTCCCAAGGCCCAGCATGGGGGGGCAGGGGGGGCAGAAGGGGCTTGGGGGGCGTGTCCAGAAGTCACCAACCGCAGAAAGATGGTGGGCGCTCTGATGCCACAATCAGGGGGCTTCCCCCTCTTCCTCCCAGTGACTCCTCAGCAGGGGACCACTCAGTGTGACATCGGGGAGCACTGAGCCTCGGTGTACCCATCTGTAAAATGGGAACATTAACTTCCCATTGTGTCGAGGATTCAGAATTACACAAGGCACGCCAAGTGTCCGGCAGGGTGGCCCCCTTCCTTCGAGGACTGCGTTACCTCCTGGATTCAAGAGTTGCAGACACTGCGTGCTGCCGGCCGGGTCGTTGGCAAGGAAGTACTGGATGCGGGAGTTGGAGCCGTGAGGGCACTGCCTCTGCAGAGGCTCCCGGAAATTACACGGAGATCAGCTCTGGGTTGTCTTAAAGCAACACGCACAGCGGCTCCCCCCACTCGCAGTGGAAGACCCTCTGTGTTTATGAAAGCCCCTTGTTTAGGGACCTGAGAGGGTCTGAAAAGCAGCCGAAGGAAAGAACATACATCCTGGGTCTGATCCCAGTGGTGCCGCTTCCCAGCTGGGCCTCCCAGCTCTGAGCCTCAGTTTCCCCATCTGGCAGACAGGGTGTCTCTAAGGCCCTGGCAGGTGGCAGTCCTGCCTGTCCGCACCGTCTACTCGCCCCTGGCGAGGAAGCCACACGGGGCAGAACGAACAGAGGGGGACACGCTGCCGGCAGGGTGCTGCATGCACCCCCACCTCAGCCCCCAGTCTCAGCTTTCCCGTGGCTGTTTGAGCCCCTTGTTCATTTTCCTGCCGCTCCGAACACAGCGTGTCCCCATCCTGTCACGCTGCTGTGATGGCCTGCTAGCTGCCCCCCCCGCCCCCCCACCCCCAGGCTGAAAACCTGAGGTTGACTTTGCAAGGATGGAGTGAGGGCTGGTGCGGGGGCGGGGGGGGGGGAGCGGCGAGCAGCCCACAGAGGGAGACTGGGGAACAGAGACCAGGAGAGTGTGGGGGAAGGGGTGTTTCTTTTCTCATCCGCTTCTTGGTTCTTCAAAACTTACTTCAAAAATTTCTCTCCTCCTGGGGCGCCTGGGTGGCTCCGTCGGTTAAGGGTCCAACTCGTGGTTTTGGCTCAGGGTGTGATCTCACTGCTGGTGGGATCCAGCCCTGCCTCTGGCTCTGTGCTGACAGCGGAAGCCTGCTCAGGATTCTCCCTCCCTGCCTCGCTGCCCCTCCCCTGCTTGTGCGCACAGGCACTCTCTCTCAAAATAAATAAATAAACATTTTAAAAAATTCTTCTCCCGAAAGAAAATATCAAAACGTCAATGATTGTCTCTAAATTGGTAAAATTCCATTCTCTTCCAGGCAACTCCTCCCTCCCTCCTTCCTTCCTGCCTGCCTTCCTTCCTCCCTCCCTTCCTCCCTCCCTCCATCCTTCCTGCCTGCCTTCCTTCCTTCCTTCTTTCCTTCCTCCCTTCCTTCCTTCCTCTCTGTTTGCCTCTCCCCCTTCCTTGTTAGCCTCATATTAGTTATCTATCCCAGTGGGACAAATCACCCCCCAACCCAGTGGCTTGAACAATGTTGTCTGTTCTCTCGCCATGTCTGTGGGGCAGGAGTCCTGTGTGGCTTCCTGGGTCCTCTGCTTCGGGTGCCCGTGGGGGACACCTAGACACCGTCCAGGGGTCAATGGGACCGTAGTCATGTTAGCAGGCTGTTTCCAAGCCTGCTTTTGTAGTTGTTGGCTGGGCTCAGTTCCCCGTGGGCTGGTGGACTGGGGGCCTCAGTTCCCTGCTGGCGGCTGGCTGGACACCTCCCTTGGCGGTCTGCCATGGGGGCCTCCCCATAGCTCACAAGGTGGCAGCTCACTTCATCGAGGTAGGAAGCTGGGGCGTGGGTGGGGAGAGGGAGAGAGAGAAAGGGTCTTTTGTGACCTGACCACAGAAGTGACAACCCATTGCTTTTGCCATTTTCCATTGGTTATAAGGCCTTCACTAGGCCTCCCCACCCCCAGGAGGAGGGATTACAGGAGGGAATGAGCACCAGAGGTGGGGATTATTGGGGGCTGTATTCGAAGTCTGCCTATCACGTACTTTTCCTAATTCTCTATAAGGAATACATACAGCTTTTGATACAGAGAAGAATTTTACGACAAAAATAAAAATGGAAAATCCAATCATGACACTCATGTCCTTGCAACCTTGTGGAGTGAGCCCTATCTCCCCAGGAAGCCTGACCGATGGTTTGAATCTGCTATTGTTGTGCCCAAGTTTAAAATATCGCCCCAAAACAAGCACCAGAGACTACTAGGGAGACCAAGTCACGCCTGCAAAAGCAAAGGGCTTTATTACTGGCTTAAGCTCGGGCTCACAGACTCCACGGACCCACTGGCCACTTGGAGAGAGAGCCCAGGAACAAAGGCAGGAGGGTAGGGCTTTTATGAGTTTGGGAAGGGGACTTACAGCAAATGACGACACAAGTACAGTGATCCAATCCCTAACCCCCCATCAATACTGGCAGTTGTGGGAGGCAATCACAACATTCGGAGTATTGACCAATCAGAGTGGGCCCAGGACCCCCACGTAGGGCGTGACTAGACCCGCCCCTAGAAAGGTCAAAGGATTCAGCCGGCCTCTCCCGATTGGGTGCCGCAGGACTTGCCCCTCCTTAATGTGCGCCCTTTCATACAGAGAAGCCGCGCCTTCTCTTTTAAGTACAGGGGAAGGCTGAATTAGACCTGCATCCTTACACTGTGATACACTAATCCTTCCACCGTCTTTTTCATATCGATTAACCCAAGTCCTTTACATATTGTGGGTGCTAAGCCTTTTTGGTTCTCTGTCATGAATGTCTTCTCCTTAGATTATACTAGTCTTTTCACTTTAGAGTGTCTTTTGATAAACGGAAGATATTTGTTCTCATTATTTTTTCTCTTTCATGTTTGTTAGTTTCATGTTTTGTTTAAGGAAGGGCATAAAAATGCCTGCAACATCTTCTTTTAAAAGGTGAGACACCTGTTTATGATAAGACTCAGTAAACTTAGAGGGGAATTTCCTCAGCTTGATAAAGACTCTTTACCAAAAAACCTACAGCTAACATCACACCTAATGGTGAGAAATTTGCAGCTTTCCCACTAAAATCAGGAGCAAGGCAAAGATGTCTCCTCTTACCACCACTTTTCAACATCATACTAAAATTCCTAGTAAGTGCAATGAGAGTAGGAAGGGAAAGAAGAGAGGCACAAATCCGAAAGAAAGAAATAAGCCTGTCTTCATCTACAGGTAACGTGATCATTTATGCAGAAAATCCAAATGCATTAACAACAACAACAACAAACAAGCCTGCTAAAACTACGGCAAGGCTGCGTTAATGTAGAAAAGTCCGTCATTTTCCTACATACCACCAACAAACAAGTGAAATTTGAAATCTCATGACACCATTTATATTTGCACTCCCCCCAAAATTTAATACTTAGGTATAAATCTAATAAAATCTGCATGAGGAAACTCCAAAACTCTGATGAAAGAAATCAAAGAAGTAAATAAATGGAGAGATATTCCATGTTCATGGACAGGAAGATTCAATATTGTCAAGATGTCAGTCCTTCCCAACTTGATCTATAGATTCAATGCAATCCCATTTTGTGGATATCAACAAACGAATTCTAAAGCTTATATGGAAAGGTGAAAAAAAATTTTCAGAATAGGCAACAGAGCATTAAATGATATTAAAGAATAAAGTATTAAAGTATAAAGTTGGAGGACCGACACTATATTACAAAGACTTCTTATAAAGCTACGGTAATCAAGTCAGTGTGTATTGACAAAAGAATAGAAAATAAATAAATGGAACAGAATAGAGAGCCCAGAAATGGACCCACATAAATACAGTCAACTGACCTTTGACAAAAAAGCGAGAAGCAATACAACGGCGGGGGGAGGGGGAAGGTCGTTTTGTCAACAAATGGTTCTGGAACAACTGAACACCCACTTCCAAGAAAGGAATCTAGACACAGACCTTATGTCCTTCACAAAAAATAACTCAGAACAGGCCATTGACTTAAATGTAAAACAGAAAACTATAAAATTCCCAGAAGGTAACATAAGAGAAAGTCTAGATGAACTTGGGTTTGGCAATGACTTTTTAGATACAACACCAAAGGCATAATGGAGAAAAGAAAGAACTGACACGTTGGACTTCATTAAAATTTTAAAATTCTGCTTCTAAAAAATTCTGTCGCTGGCCATCGCCGCCACTGCTGGGGGGAGGAGGGCCATGATCCACAGGAGCCAGAACAGTTGAGAAAACTGTTTATTGGTGGTTTGAGCTTTGAAACTACAGATGATAGTTTAAGAGAACACTTTGAAAAATGGGGCACACTTACAGATTGTGTGGTGATGAGAGACCCCCAAACAAAACGTTCCAGGGGTTTTGGTTTTGTGACTTACTCTTGTGTGGAAGAGGTGGATGCAGCAATGTGTGCTTGACCACACAAGGTAGATGGGCGTGTAGTGGAACCAAAGAGAGCTGTTTCTAGAGAGGAATCTGTAAAGCCTGTGCCCATCTAACTGTGAAGAAAATTTTCGTTGGTGGTATTAAAGAAGATACAGAAGAATATAATTTGAGAGACCACTTTGAAAAGTATGGCAAGATTGAAACCATAGAAGTAATGGAGGACAGGCAGAGTGGAAAAAAGAGAGGATTTGCTTTTGCAGCCTTTGGTGATCATGATAGAGTTGATAAAATTGTTGTTCAGAAATACCACACTATTAATGGGCATAGTTGTGAAGTGAAAAAGGCCCTTTCTAAACAAGAAATGCAGTCTGCCGGATCACAGAGAGGTCATGGAGGTGGATCTGGCAACTTTATGGGTCGTGGAGGAAACTTTGGAGGTGGTGGTAACTTTGGCCGCGGTGGAAACTTTGGTGGAAGAGGAGGCTATGGTGGTGGAGGTGGTGGCAGCAGAGGTAGTTATGGAGGAGGTGATGCTGGACATAATGGATTTGGAGGTGATGGTGGTGGCCCTGGTTATAGTAGTAAAGGAGGCTATGGTGGGGGTGGACCAGAATGTGGAAACCAAGGAGGTGGCTGTGGTGGTGGTGGGAACTATAATGACTTTGGGAATTATAGTGGACAACAGCAATCAGATTAGGGACCCAGGAAGGGGGGCAGTTTTGGTGGAAGAAGCTCGGGCAGTCCCGATGGTGGTGGTTATGGATCTGGTGGTGGAAGTGGTGGATATGGTAGCAGAAGATTCTAAAAATCTTCAGAAGAAAAGGGCTACAGTTCTTAGCAGGAGAGAGAGCGAGGAGTTGTCAGGAAAGCTGCAGGTTACTTTGAGGCAGTCGTCCCAACTGCATTAGAGGAACTGCAAAAATCTGCCACAGAAGGAACGATGATCCATAGTCAGAAAAGTTAAACAGCTTAAACAGGAAACCCTTCTTGTTCAGGACTGTCCTAGCCACAGTTTGCAAAAAGTGCAGCTATCGATTAATGCAATGTAGTGTCAATTAGATGTACATTCCTGAGGTCTTTTATCTGTTGTAGCTTTTTCTTTTTCTTTCTCTTTTTCTTTTCATTACATTAGGCATATTGCCCTGTAAATTGTGGTAGTGGTACCAGGAATAAAAAAATTAAGGAATTTTTAACTTTTCAATATTTGCGTCGTTCAGTTTTTCTACATTTTAGTACAGAAACTTTAACAAAACGCAGTTTTGAAGGTGTTTTTTTGTGAGTTAACGAGTAAAGAAGATCATTGTTAATTACTATTTTGTATGAATTTTGCTAAAGTTAACTGTAAAGAAACACCTGCTGACTTGCAGTTTAAGGGGAATCTATTCTCTGCATTTCCAAACCATGGGATGAATGGGCTCTGACATGTGGAGAGAATAGATATTTGTATGTTTGCAATGTGTGTTTTAGATAAATAGAACTGGGTATTTAAATTAGCATATGTGTGAATTTAATAGCATTAAGATTTACCTTCAAATGAAAAAAAACCTCAAAATTTAAAAAATAAATAAATAAAATAAAAAATACTGTCAAGTGAATAGACAGACAAGCCACAGACTGGGAGATAATATTTATAAAAGTTATATCTGATAAAGGATTGTTATCCGAAATATACAAAGAACTCTTAAAACAATAACAACCAACCTGGTTAAAATGGGCTAAAGATCTTAACAGACACCTCGCCAAAAAAAGATACACAGATGGCAGGTAAGCATGTGACAAGATGCTCCACATGATATGTCATCAGGGAAATGAAAAATGAAACAATCATGAGATGCCACTCCACACCTGGAAGAGTGGCCAAAATCTAGAACACTGAGAACTCCAAATGCTGGCGAGGATGTGGAGAAACAGGGACTCCCATTTCATTGCTGGTGGTAATGCAAAATGGTACAGCCACGTTGGGAGACAGTTGGGTGGGTGGTTTCCTACGAATCTAAACATGCTCTTCCCATGCAGACCAGTAATTGCACTCCTTGGTATTCACCTGAAGGGGATGAAAACTTATGTCCACACAAAATTTGCACACAGATGTTTATAGGAGCTTTATTCATAATTGCCAAAACTCGGAAGCAACCAAGAGGTCTTTCAGTAGGTGAGTGGATAAATAAACTCGGGTCCATCCAGCCAATGGAATATTATTCAGTGCGGAAAGGAGGTGTGCTGTCAAGTCATGAAAGACATGGAGGAAACTTAAATTCATATTCCTAAGAAAGAAGACAGTCTGAAAGAAGTCTACTGTATGATCCCAACTATATAACATTCAGGAAAAGATAAAACTATGGCAGCAGTAAAAACTCAGTGGTTGCCAGGGGTTGGGAGGACTGGGGAATGGGCAGAGCACAGATGATTTTCAGGGGGATGACACTACTCTGTATGATGCCATGATGGCAGACACATGTCATTATGCATACGTTTGTTTAAGATCATAGAATGTACAACACCGAGAGTGAAATGTAATGTAAACTGTGGGGTTTGGGGGATTATGATGTATCAGTGGAGGCCTATTAATTCTAATGAATGTACCACTCCAATGGATGATGTTGATAAAGGGGGAGGCTGTGGGGGGAGGGGGGCTCGAGCAGGAGCTATAGGGAAATCTCTGTACCTTCCTCTCAAATTTGCTGTCAACCTAGAACTTCTCTAAAAAGCAAAATCTATTTTTAAAAATTCAAATTTTTGGCTTTCTTTTTTTTTTTTAGTTTATTGTCAAGTTGGTTTCCATACAACACCCAGTGCTCTTCTACACAAGTGCCCTCCTCCCTCACCACCACCTCTTTTCCCTCCTCCCCCTTCCCCTTCAACCCTCAGTTCCTTTTCAGTATTCAATAATCTCTCAAGTTTTGCATCCCTCTTTCTCCCCAACTCTCTTTCCCTCTTCCCCTCCCCCTGGTCCTCCATTAGGTTTCTCCTGTTCTCCTGTTAGACCTATGAGTGCAAACATATGGTATCTGTTGGCTTTTATATGTACGTCATAAATCCTCCTGGACCTTGTTATTGTATATGGTGTGAGGATGGGATCAATTTAATTATTTATCCAATTTAACTGTTTTCTATATGGGCATTCAATTGTCCCAGCACCATTTACACAATCTTACATAATTTTACTTTGCCCAGATATCTGCAAGACCATTGTGTCACAGATCAAGTAGAGTCTCTCTTAAGTCACATCTGTCATTCGTCCCTGCCTGAGCTGTTATAGTGACTTTCTGGTAGTTCACACCTGATAGAGCAAATCCCTCACCTTTTGCTTCTATTATCTTAGCCCCTTGGTTTTCTGCATAATTCTTGGACTCACCTTGTCAAGTTCTATGAGAAGCCCTGGAATTCCACTGAGTAGATAAATTCATTTGGAGCAAATTCACATCTTAATGACATGAAGCCTTCCTTACCATGTTTGTGATATTTCTTTCTATTAGTTCAGGTCCTCTCTGAAGCTTCCAGTAGGTTTGTTTTTCTTCATAAAATCCTTACACACCTTTGGTTATGTTTATTATATATCGTAGGTACGTTACAATGTTTTTCCCTCATGTAAATTACATCTGCTTTTTAAAATTATTTTTTCCTAACTATTTATTGCCGGTGTACAGAAATACAACTGAATTTTCCCTCTCCACCTCACTATCTTATTAAATTCTTACTGTTTCCTTTGAATTTATATTTGAAAATGTTTGGGGGAGGCTGCAAATGATCATACTGTGAAGTTTTTGTTACCTTTTATCAACTATCTACAAAATAATCTGTTTTTCCTGTAGTGATGTTTCTTTTCACTTTTCAAATTTTTTTTTTCTCCTTGATCAATCCTGCCAGAGTTTTATCAGTTGTTTTAGTCTACTTTGGCTTTGTTGATTTACCTGCTTTATATTTTGGATTTCCACCATCTTTATTTTCTTTATTTTGGGACACTACATTCTACTTTAAAACAGTTTATTTATTCTTGAGAGAGAAAGAGAGAGAGAGAGAGAGAGAGAGAGAGAGAGAGAGAGAGAGAGAGAATGAGCAGGGGAGGGGCAGAGCAAGAGGGAGACACAGAATCTGAAGCAGGCTCCAGGCTCTGACCTGTTAGCACTAGAGCCTGATGTGGGGCTCAAACCCACAAACTGTGAGATTATGAGATCATGACCTGAGCCAAAGTCGGAAGCTTAACCAACTGAGCCACCCAGGTGCCTCTCTATTTTTTTTCTCTATACTTACTTTTTAGATTTTTCTCTTCTTTTTGAAGATATAGGCATTTAAGGCACAAAGGAACACCTTTACCTTCCCCCAAAGTTTTGAAATGTAGTATATTAACTCTTGCTCTGTTCTAAGTATTATTATTTAATTTCTATTAATTATCCTTTGACTTGTAAGTTTTCTAGAAGTCTGGTTTTTAAATTTCCAAATATATGGGGCTTTTTTAGATAAATTTTTTAAACTTTTTTTTTCTTTTTGAGAGAGAGAGAGAGGGAGGGAGACAGAATGTGAGCAGGGGGGGACAAAGAGGGGGGGAGACAGAATCCAAGCAGGCTCCAGGCTCTTAGCTGTCAGCACAGGGCCTAATGCAGGGCTCAAGTCCACAAACCATGAGATCATGGCCTTAGCCCAAGTAGGAAGCTCAACCAACTGAGCCACCCAGGCGCCCTTCAAATGTATGGGACTTTTAAAGATGGACTTTATGTTAGTGACTCCTAACTTAGTGACATTCTGATCAAAGAATATGCTGCCTACACTGTATATGACCTATCCTTTAACATTTGCTGTACTTATTTTTATGGCCAATTATGTGATTAATGTTTTTTGGTGATCCATGTGCAGTCTGCTTGGGAAAATGTATATTCACTAGTTGTGGAGCAAAGAATTCTATAAATGTCCACCAAACCAAGCTTGTTAATCATGTTACTAACTTTCTGTCTGCTTAGTCCGTTGTTAATTGAGAAAGAACACTTGAAGTCTTCAACTATGATGATGGGTTGGTCAACTTCTCCCTGTATTTCTATCAAACTTTGCCTTATATGTATATTGGGCTATGTTATTAGGTGCATATAAGTTTAGAATATCTTCTATGTGAGTCGAACCTTAAATTATAAAGCTGTGGTTCTATTGTTTTTTCTCTCTCTATATGCATATTTATTAACACATGGTTGAATGATTATAGAGAAAAGTACTGAAGTACACATGCATTAGGGGGAATCGATGGTTTATACCCAAACTGTGTTTATTATGTGATTCTTTTGTTAATAGTGTGTTTTTCATCTAGAGTTTCCAAGGTGGCTCACTGGGTTGAGCTTTTGACTCTTGATTTCAGCTCAAGGATGATCCCAAGGTTGTGGGATCAAGCCCTGCCTTCGGCTCTGCACTGAGCATGGAGCCTGCTTGAGATTCTCTCTCTCTCTCCCTCTGCCCCCTCCCCCACTCATGCTCTCTCTCTCTCTCTAAAATAAACAAACAGAGGCCCTTGGGTGGCTCAGTCAGTTAAGTGTCTGACTTCAGCTCAGGTCATGATCTCACAGGTCGTGGGTTCTAGCCCCACTTCAGGCTCTGTGCTGGCAGCTCAGAGCCTGGAGCCTGCTTCAGATTCTGTGTCTCCTTCTCTCTATGCCCCTCCCCTGCTCACACTCTGTCTCTCTCAAAAATAAAGAAACATTACAGCAAATAAATAAATAAATAATAAAAATAATAAAATAAACAAACAAAAATGTAGTCTGATATTAATATCAGCTCTCTTTTGGTCAGTATTGGCTTAATGTATGTTTTTTCCTTTTCTTTAAACTTCATCTTTTCTGGATCCTTGTATTTTAGGTGTGCCTCTTGTAAATATCACATAGCTGAGTTTTGTTTCTTTAACTCAACTCTCTTTTAACTCTTTTGACATGTAGTTTGATTATTCATATATTTGGATTTGTTTTTGCCTTTTTTTGTATTTTTATTTGTACAAACTTTTTTCTGTTGCCTTTTTGCTCTTTTCATTGCCTTTTTGAATGGAATTTTTCTGTTCATTTTTTAGTAATGCCTTTTTCTGCATGTGTTGAAATTTATGAACTTCACTTCTGTTATTATGGTGAATACCTTTAAATGTTAATCACAAAATTTTAGCTCTATAAAATCTAGAATTAAACAATCTCTTGATTCCATCTTTAATCAAGTACCTTAGACTACGTAAGCTCTCATTAGCCCTCCCAATTCACGTGCTGCTCTTTTTTTAATCCCACAATTCATGTGTTTTCATAACCTTAGAAATACAGACAATATTTGTTTCAATTTATCAAAGTAACCATTCTATTTGTTTACCATTCTTTCTCGCATCTTAGACCAACTTTTCTGGGACCAGATCTATTTTTCTTAAAGTATCTCTTTAGAAGTTGCTTTGATGAAAGTGTGGTTTTAAAATAACCCTTTTCTTTATCAGAAAAGTGTCTTTAATAAAATATAATTTCATGGGGCACACAGTTCTAAGTTAACAGTTATTTTTTCAAAATACTTT
Source organism: Helogale parvula (assembly GCA_004023845.1). Lineage (NCBI taxonomy): Eukaryota > Metazoa > Chordata > Mammalia > Carnivora > Herpestidae > Helogale > Helogale parvula. Next base: position 918 of record PJEM01018561.1, on the reverse strand, counting down.
GCAGATGTTATTCAAACGTCCTCTGGATTTTGTTGTTTCTATTGAGAAACCTGCTTTCAATCTAATAGTTACTCCTGTGAAGATGACCTGAGTTTTCTTTTTGGATGCCTTTAATATCTTCTTGTTTCAGTTGTTCTTCAATTTAAGCATGGTGTGTGTGTGTGTGTGTGTGTGTGTGTGTGTGTGTGTGTGTAGTCCTTGGAGATCTCCCTTATGTCTCACGATCTCAGCAATGCTCTAGAAAGTATATTTCAATCACGATCCGGTTGTTTCGTAAGAGGAAGGTCCTTCGGAGCACCCGCCGGCCATATTCCAGAAGCAAGAGTCTGTGTGACTATTGATCTATGCACAATCCTACGTGTGCACGCTTGTGTGGTGTGACCCCCTGGGCACGCTGTCTACTGTATGCACACATCCGTGTGTGCGCCTTTGGTGTGCACATCCCTCTGCGATTCTCCTAGTTCAAGTGTAAGCCCTTCAGCTCGGGGCCTTTTCTGTCTGTTTCTCTCCACCTCCCGACAAGCTCACGGTACCTCCTGCCGTGATCAGGGCCAGCTGGCTGCCATCTGGTGTTTACACCTGTCGGGGAAAAGGGAGAATTCTGGGGCACCAGCGGTGACCCAGGCCTGCCTCCCTGTGCCCCTCCGTCTTCCCCACCGGTCTCTTCCACAGCTCCGCCCCCCCGGGCTGCACGTCCTTCAGCATCAGTGCCTCCCCAGGAGTGGTCGTGGGTGTTGCCCACGGCCCCCCGACCAAGAAGAAACCCACGGGCTCCTCCAAGTGGTCGCTGGACCCGAGCCTGGAGGTGAGCCTGAGAATGAGAGCCGCCAGCGTCAGCACAGGTGACCAAAAGGTGAGGGCGCAGCTGCGGGGGGGGGGGGGGGGTGTGAGAGGAGGTCAGCAGGTGCATCAGGTCCG